>BQNB010049514.1:0-42003 GCA_026074375.1 Tanacetum coccineum | reverse complement strand
ATGACCGTTTACATTCAATGATTATTTTCAGTCTACGCGATTTAGCTTAAAAGTAAATATTAAAAGTAAACGCGTATCGGACAAAATGAATAGTGATCATTAATAGAGTCGTACAATGACATGAAAATGAGAAATGTTACATATAGAACTATGGTAGATAGCTTATATATCCATCATAGTTGAGGTTACATCATATTGGGTTGATTGCCTAATTGATGGTAGCTTATTGTGTGCTTAATTATTTAGATTATCCGTGAGGTGTTTGTGAGGCTTTTGTTGGATTCTTTTGGGAAGCTAAGCATCAGTTGAGTTTCATAGTCCCACTTTTTAATGTTTTTACTCTTGGGATGGAAATGATGCAAAGAGGTTTTAAAATGTTTTAGTTACTGTGATAATGTAATTTAAATAATGCATGGGCTATACGTGACTATTGTATGTTATGTGCTACCTGCTTTTATGGTATGAATTGTTGTGGTTGAGCGTGATCGTCTCATGGCATTTATGGATTTGATTGGTAGTAAGCGTGATCGTCTTATTACTGTGAGTTGTTTGAGTGAGCGTGATCGTCTCATTGTTGTTATATTTTGTATGAGGATTGAGCGTAAACGTCTCAATGTGGATTGATGTGATTGCATGTTAGCTTGTATGATAGTACGTTGTATGTACTGCTATGTTATGTTTTATTTATCACAGTAATTGGATTTAAAGGTTTGTTTTGCGTGTCCTAAACCTATGACTCTCACCAACCGTTGTGTTGACGTTTTTAAGCATCATTTTCAGGTGAGCTTCATGAGAATACTGAGGTTAAGAGAGGTGGCTAGAATGACCGCTAGGATTGCATTGAAGTTCGCTCCTGAGTTTGTTTATGTTTGTTGCATGATTTTGTTGAATGTTATTTGATTTTATTAGGATCGTGAGATATTGTTCTTGTATTGGTGAGACCCTTTTTCATTAATACAAGATGTCGTTCTTTTGGTTTTCGGTATTGTCATGACACATTGTGTCTTTTATATTTAGTTATGCATTTAGTGATTCTCTATTGTTGACACCATTGTGTTGTGATGATATCCATGATGTTACGCCTCGTGTTTCCGCCTTGGCGGGGTGTGACAGATTGGTATCAGAGCCTTTGGTTATAGAGAAGTAGGTGGTTGAGCCTAGACTATAACCTAGGGGTCCTTCATGTAGATGCATTTAGGGCTTAAGTGTTTAATGCTATAACTGCTATGCTTCCCCTCTATTTTTGCATAGCTTATATATCTTGTATTTTGCTAAGTTGTCATTTTAGTTATTTTGCCTTCCATTATCTGATATGATATTTTTTACTTTCTTAGTACTTTAGCTATGTTTTTTGCCCACCCGTAAGAAGTCTCGTTGGGGAACCATTTTCCCAACTGGACTTAAGCGTTATAAGGAGCCTCTTGTGGAACCGAATGAGATAGGATAGTTGATCGTTTGTCGGATGCGCATAATAGGGCTAGACCTGCGGAGTCGGGTGATTCTTGCATAGGCAAAGTCAAACCCATGCGAGGCCCAGCATAGGGTTATTCCGTATTTTACCTCGTCACGTTGTTATTGATTAATTCTTTCGGATATCTAGTATTTTGGAGGCGCTGTGAGACTTTCGTTCCTTCATGTCATTTTCGATCTTATTTTGATATAAGTAAGTAGTTATTTGATGGAGCATCATTTATGTGTTATGTGGTATATGTGCTTATATGTGAGTGATCATTGGGATGTGTAGTCTTGGAAGTAAGTACACGTATGAAAGGAGACAATTATAATTATGGCGGCCGACATAATTATAAAGGCATCACACACGTGGACTTGTGACCATGATTGCATTGATTGATGTTTGTTTGTTACTTGGTAGTGTGAGGTGTGGTAATGTTTACAATCCTGATAAGGATGGTTATATGGTTAGCGAATTATTCTCTTAACCTAATGTGCGGATGTGTTATGAATAATGGTGTAGATAGTAAGTTTTCCTTCTATCTAACGTTTGCGGATACATATCAGTACTACCATTACTATTATTGAGGTTGTTCGTTTGATCGATTATTCGTTCTGATTCCTAACTCTAAGTGTAGAATCCCTTCATCGTACTTTGTTGTAAGGAGGTCCTATCTTCCTATTCGACGTCTTGATGTATATTGGTTGTTCAGATCTGCTGCTTTTGGTTATTGGTATATTTCACTAGTTTTCCAGTAAGTTGACTTCTCGTAGGAATATCAAAATTTTTCCTTTTAAGCACTATTTGTTCATGACAATTTAGTACGGATATTTACTCCATTGGTTGTATATCTCTTGGTTTTCATAACCTGTTGGCGACGTGTTAGTATTGATGCTTTTAGGCTTGCTCTGTTGATCGTTATTTCGGATAAGACCTTATGTTTTCTTTTGGATTCGTAACATCTTGCATAAGTTTCTCTTGTACGAGTTCGTTTGATTTTATTCTGAGTATATGGTTATTGGTATTTTCTTTCGTTTTCAAACAACAGAATGGTGTTAGAGTTTGTATGGTGTTTTAAAATCCCTTTTGGTATTGCGGTGTCCTTTGTTTGAGTAACATATAGTATAATTGATGCCGAATTATAAAAACCCTTTTAAAGAATATGTTGGTGATGTTTGGCGAAAACTGTGTTTAAAATGATTATTGTGAATAAAATGTGTTTAAAATGATCGTTGTGAATAGAACATGTTTAAGTGGCCTATACAATTAAGTTATGAAAATTGTCGTGTGGTTATTAAATTCTAAATTTTATTATGAAAAGTAGGTTTAAAATGATTCATGGTAGTAAGATGCGATACACCATTAGATAACTATCTCTAGATTTTTATGACAACCATGATTAAAATGAATTTTACAAAGATTAGACTTAAGATATTTTTTAAATGATTTTTATATTTAAAACGACTCTCGTTATTTTAAATTGATTTTTTATAAAAACATTATTTAATTGGTTCTTTCGAGTAAAGTCGATTGTTGGTATAAGAATTTTGTCTTTCGTATTTATAAGTTCTGGTGCGTATTGGCTTTCGTTATGTGTATATTTTGTCATGGTACGCCTGTTGATTTTTTTCGTTTGCGTTTTCACTCGGTACATATACGTATCCTTTCTTTCAAAGGATTCTTATGTCATTTGATCCACGTCTATTTTCATATATGGAATTTCCCATATGTATTATAGCCGTGATTCGATATTTATTCGTTATCCTATTCGATAGTTTTTAATCCTTAGAATTTGTTGATACCGTCTGGTCGTGAAAGCTTTGGCGTGATTGTGGGAATGGGCTGATTGTCCAAGAATAAGGTCGTGATAGTATGTCATAAGAAGGTGGTTAGGATATCGTTGGAAGGTGATGAGATACTTCGGGTTCAAGGTGAACGTACTCAAGGAGTCACGAAAACCTTATTGAACACGAAGGTAGATGAACCGAAAGTGAATGATACTTTGGTTGTACGAGATTTTGTTGATATGTTCCGAAAGACTTGTCGATGACCACCGCAATGACAAGCTAAGTTCCGTATAGATTTAGTTCCTGGAGCGACGCCAGTCGCGAAGTCTCCATATCGTCTAGCACCCTCAGAAATGCAAGCATTGTCTAAACAACTTCAAGAGTTGCAAGACAAAGGTTTCATACGACCTAGTCATTTTTCGTAGGGAGCACCAATGTCGTTTGTTAAGAAGAGAAGCATGGAGTTCATTTGAAGTTAGTGTTGGAATTACTGAGGAAAGAGAATATAGCCACCTATGTTAGCAATTTTGATTTGTTTAAGAGGTGAAGGCTGCAATGTCAAAGATTTTTGGCTTGCTACAACAGCCTGAGATACTTGAGTGAAAATGAGATAGAATCACCATGGATTTATTCACTAAAAATTTCCCAAGGTCAATTTAGTGTGTATGAGTGATTTGGGTGATGTCGTTAGACTGACCATGTTACCTCTTTTTCTAGCTATACTGAAGATTTCAAGTTGTGAAGTTGGTCAAGGATTTATATTGTTGAGTTTATAGCAAAGGAACTGGATTTCTTGTGATGATCAGCTCTGATTGAGATGGATGATTTACATAGTGTTTTGGCAGATGCTGCAAAAAGTGTAGAGACGCAATTGATTTGAGTACTACTTAGCATCATCAAGCGGATCGGACAATAGTGACACGTATGCTCTGATCCTTTTGGAAGATATAATGAGGGCATGTGTTATCAAATTTGGTGGTAGTTATCATTTAAGCATTCGGTGTGCTCCGTTTGAAGCTTTATATGGAAGGAAATGTAGGTCGATGGTTCTATGGGCAGAGATTGGAGAGAGTAGTTTGACTGGACTTGAGTTAGTACAAGAAACGACTGATAAGGTAGTGTTGGTAAAGGAAAAGCCTAAAGCGACGAGAGATTGTCAAAAGAGCTATGTTGGTTATAGGCGTAAGCCGTTAGAGTTTGAGGTGGGAGATCGTGTATTGTTAAAGGTGACGCCTTAGAAAGGCTTAGTGTGTTTTGGAAAGAAGGGTAAGTTAGCACCGAGATATGTAAGACCATTTGAGATCCTTAAAAAGATCGGCCTTATAACCATATTTTGGTCTCATTTTTCAAAGAGAAGAACATATAATGTTCTACAGTTTTCTGATCGATTTATCATGCCTTAAAATTCGATTGCCAATCTGTCTTATCTGATTAAGGATTTCGTGAACCCGTGGCATATTGGTTCGAAATACTTTAATCAGAAAGTGATTACACAATTCAGATTGATATCCAGATTATAAACCATTCACGCACCACATAAAATTCCTACAAAGATTAAAGTATTTTTAGGTTTTAATCATGGGAGGCACTGTTAAGGATATGATTGCGAAGTTTAGGAAGTTAGATAAGTTTGAGGGGAATGATTTCAGGCGCTGGCAGAAGAAGATGTACTTTCTTCTTACCACGTTGAAAGTTGTATACGTGTTGAGTACCCCCATGCCTGAGCTCGTGGAGGATAAGACGTTGGAGCAGACAAAGAAATGATGCAAAGGGGGCGAGATGACAAAATTACAATCTGTCGTGGAAAACTCTTGAACTGGTATGTCTGATGGCCTATTGGATGTATACCAAAATGTGAGTCGGCAAAAAAAGAGTTATGGGACACAACTTGAATCAAATGTATGGTAGAAGATGCCTTCTAGTAAGAAAGTTTCTTATTTAGTACTTTTAATAATTACAATATGGTTGATTTAAGGTCTGTGAGGAACAATATCATGAACTATTTGATTTCAAAGGACAGTTTAAACAACACGGTTTGAATATGGATGAATCCATTTCTGTGTCTAGTATCATAGAAAATATTCTACCCTACATGGAAGGATTTTAAAACACAGTTTTAATCACGACAAGGATGAGTTGGGCTGGTACAACTATGGAAGTCACTTTCATATAGAGGAAACTCTAAAGGCGAAAGATATGGCCAATGGAAAGGGCAATAAATGTTGGTTCTTCTTCGGTTAATATGATAGAAGATGGTAAAAACAAGAATAACAACAAGAACAACAAGGGCAAACAAAAGAAGAATGTGGTAACAACGACGGATTCATAAAGTTTAAAATAGGAATGTTAGAAGTGTGGCAATACTGGCACTCAAAAAGGATTTCGTGTTAAAAGAAAAAATGTGGAATAACTTCTGGTTCGGGCACATGATTCTAAGGATCATAATTCATCATCAAGTATGAATTTTGACTTTGATGCAATTCAATTTTATTAATTATTGTTCACATATTTATGAAATATGTTATGTACAGGATGATGTATTTGCTTGGTGGATTGACTCGGGTGCAACTTGTCATGCATGTAAGGATCGTTGCTGGTTTGATACTTTTCATCCGGTGCAAGATGGATTTGTACTTCATATGGGCGACGAATCAACCAAACCAATTCTTGGTCGTGGAAATGTTGTTTTAGAATTCAGTTCTAGAAAAACTATTACTTTAGTTAATGTTATGTATGTACCAGGGCTTAGGAAATACCTTATGTTTGGTCCCGTTTAAATAAGTGTGTCTATGATGTGAGGGTTGTGAAGATTTCACAGGAAGTTTTACAATCCTCTAGGCAGTGTACCTAATCGTTTCAGTGTAGTATAGGCAAGACTCGAGGTTGTTATCGTTCTCTAAGGGAATAGGTTGAGAAGGCTTGATCACGGTCTAACAGAATTCTAGAGGTTGAGAGAAGATTCTTTTTGTGTTTTTATATTTATAAGAAAGCAGGTAAATCTATGGTTTGAGAGGTTGGTTTGTTCAACTAATAACTAAACTAATTATAATCTATGCTACTGGTGATAACTTTAAGATAAGAAAATGTATTTACCTAATCATGCACTACTCCTTAGATTGCTTCTCCTAGATCCGTTGCTTTGTCACACTTGTGATGATCTGTGTAAGTATTTCCTAGGTCATGAACGGATTACACGAACCCGCCGTCTATTTAATACTCCGTTGGGGCAACAGCACAAGTAAGGTAGTTTGAAGGACTATTACAAAGGCCTCATAGAGCTATATTATATGCATTGAAATAACTGAAGAGGGATCAAAAACCCTAATAAATAAGTGGGTGATGCGGTTTTCGTAAGGGACTTCTACAAAAAGTTCTACAACTCCCTAGGCAGAGTACCTAACCGTTGTAGTAGTAGTATAGGCAAGAATCGGGGGGTTGTTATAGTTCTTTAAGGGAATAGGTTGGGAAGGCTTGATCACGGCCTAACAGGATTCTAGGGGTTGAGAGAAGATTATTTTTGTATTTTTATATTTATCAGAAAGCACAAGTAATTATCAATATATTTTGAGAGGTTTGGTTGTTTTTAGCATTTTAAACTAAATAATAAACTACGCTAATGGTGATAACAATATAATAAAATAATTGTATTCATTTAATCATGTATTACTCCTTAGATTGCTTTTCCTGGTGTTGTTGCTTTGTCACACTTATGATGATCTATGTAACTATTTCCTAAGTCATGAACAGATTACACGAACCTGCCGTCTACTTAATATTCCGTTGAGGCAACACACAAGTAAGGTAGTATGAAGACTATTACACGAGCCCCAAGAGTATATTAAATGCATTTGAAATATATTAAAAGTGGATCAACCTTTAAAGGGGCAACGGTAGTATGTAGAATGTTTACCCGATGGTATCCTATCTGTCACACAATATTGTTACCATAGTCATATCTTTAGCGATATAGACAAAAAGATGGGTTTCAAAAGCCTAAGAATGCATATTTTCATCAATGTAAAAGCAAAACACCATTAGATCTACATTCTAGTGTTTTCATACAATCATAACAATGAACTACTAATAGAGAGTTTAGCCAAGAATGTTAAAGATAATAAAAATAATAAATATATAAATCAATAAGACTTAGATGTTTAAGATAAATCTTACTTGATTAATACATGAATTAAAGGTGTTACATGGGGTTTTGAAGCCCTATAATCGTCCTTAATATAGTTGCCAAACGAACTAGGGTTTTGTCTCATTTTTTTACTCTAAAGTTACACACTTCAAACCCTAATTTCTGGTTTGTATATATAGATAAATCGCTGTGACGGCGTCGCGTTTTAATCATGACGCCGTCATGAAAGAGATATTATCCAGAATCTGGGTGGGTCGTGCAAGATGACGCCGTCGTGAATATCTTGTGACACAGTCGTTGGATATTGAATCGTTGACGGTCGTCCACGTTATCTTGTGACGGCCGTACTCCAGCCGCCTCAAGAAACCATTAATCTTGACTGTGATGGTTTGTTCGTTGGTTCGTAGTCTCATCCGTTTCTTCTCCAAATGACGTCATAAGTCACGTGTATTTCCTTCCAATGTCTTCCATAATGCTAATACTGAAAGGAAACGATTAAGTACCTATTTTGGGCATAAATGCACGATTTTGGGGGTAAATGGACCCCGAAAAAAGTGTATAAAATGACACCTCATCAAATACCCCTACACTTGGGATTTGCTTGTCCTCAAGCAAATGGGCTTTTCTACCTAGACAATAGCAGTATTAGGGTCATTTAACCTACTCTTTAAAAGTATTTTACAACACAACCTTCTAGACCTAAAACTAAATGTATGAAATAGGTATATACTAGCACCTCAATAAGTGTGGGATTCTATCTTTCAATAGGGTGTATATTATAACATAATGAGGAAAACAAAAAATCATGCACTCATTACATGTCATAGCATATAAATTACTATAGGCTTGATAAATGATCAAAACCTCCATCGCTAGGCGCTAGCATTATTTCATTTATATTCCAACGTGGTCTTTTAAAATGTTATGAGGGTGTAGGTGTAAGATAAACATATTGATGACATCCTAATAAGTCACTTTATTATATCATTTATCCTATCTATTTTGCCCACTTTTATATAATTATTGCATTATTTGGTACTTAATCGCTTTAAAGTTGATAAATGCAGTAATTCAGGAGTGTTTTTTGAAGATAAGCTAAAAAGCGCATAAATTGGAGCTAAAATGAAGACATTTGAAGATTTCTAAAAATTTACCAATACGTCGTATCCAACTAAAGAAATACGGCGTATCAGCGCCAAGACTTCACAAGAAAACGCGTTTGACTAATTCCTAATACGGCGTATCCATGCTATCTATATAGGCCGTATCTATGAAGATAATTATTCAAAGATACAGTAAATCAAGTAAATTGGGAATGATATCAAAGATTTATTATGAACGTAGCGCGCACTCTATAAGGAAATCCAGCCTATATGCCTAGATCGACATATCTGGATCGGCGTTTATCGTTTATTTTTAGCAAACTAATAATTAAATGACTACAAAACGAGTTTTTAGTGTGCAATAATCATATTCTTTATGCAATATCATCAGAGACGGAGATTTTAGAAGAGAATATCAAACATAAAGTGTCAAGCATTTGATCATGACTCCATAGATGTAATGTGTAATTTTTAAGCTCTTTATCGTTCGATTTCAATTGTTTGATTACGCTTGTATAATTACAATGGTTGTGGGCTAATACCTCAGGTATTAGCCATCTTAATAATGGTCAATGTTTGCGCTTTCTTTTTAACAAATCAATTTTTCTTAATTTATAGTAGATTTGTTTAATTTGATATCACATCTATACATGTTTATGTGTTTGATTTATGCGACCTATCTTTCAATGGGTCTAGTGTTATGGGCCAAGTAATATAGATACCGGGTAGCTCTCCATATCGTGTCTTATATTATTGGACCAATAGGATCACAAAAAACGTTCTGTCTTTGTCTTATAATTATGATCTTAGTCGGATCGGTAGGTGACCGGTTTATGTTTCAGCAAGCATGCTCTTAATTAAATGATAATGATTGGTATAGTGGACTACCATTTATATATCACCTTCAAACTTAAGTGGTAAGTCCAATTGGGCTAGAGTTTTATAGGATCCCAAATGACTTTAATTTCTAGATCTGATTATAATTAAACTAAAGGATGCTTTATGCGGATGCATTTAATTGTGCCAGGTATATATTGTGTCTAGTCTTTTTAGGGATTGTTTGTTTGGATATCCGCATAAGTCTTATGAATGATATGCGCTTTGAGATAAGTAATTTCAGTTGCACTAAAACAATACAAACCAGCATTGTACGGATTTAATATGCTATTTTCATTTTATTATTATTTGGTTTGTACCGCTTCTTCGATTTTCTACATACTCATATTTTGTGTTATGTGTATTGATTGGTATTTGTCAATCACACAAACCGTGCCAGCTCCTCTCATGGTGAATCCCCCAAATCATTATACAATAGTTCACCTATAAATTGGTTTAACCAGTAATAGAATAATATAGATACTGATAAATTATAGATTAAATTTTCGTCTATTAGTGTTCGGACACCATACTTTACCGCGAAACTCCATCTGACCGGGTTACCACTGCTCGTTTAAAGTGGTATTTTAGGTTTTGTTGGCTAAATATAATTGTAAAACTTGATATACAACAGATTTGGCCATACACGATCAGCACATCAGTCTTTGGCGCCGTACCCGGGGAGTGAAATAATTAACCTTTTCGTATCAGTATTCTAACCATTAATTAATTACTTTAGTGTAATCTAATTAATTTACATTATGTTTGTATTTATCCGCTTGTGTGTTTAATATGTGTGTTTAATTCCCGTAATTATTTGTTTTTAATAGTATTATGTTCTTACTAGTTCACCTGATACGCCGTATATCCACCAGTTGGATACGAAGTAATCAAACCTTCAAATCAGGACTAACGTATTGAGTTTTAGTGTCTTAACGGAATTTTCTGTTTCAGCATATGGCGGTATTCAGTAAGCTCATACGGCGTATGGGTATTAACAGACCTATACGGCGTATTTCAAATTAATTAATTTTGGGTATTCGTCATCTAATAGAGTAACAGTAATAATTTTTTGCTTTCGATTTCTTGTCTTATGTGTTCCCTTTCCTAAGGGCACATCCTACTGATTATTTGTGCTAAATTATAGGAAACCGTTGACAAAGAAACTTACATGGCAGAACCAAATACAATCATCACTGATTACTGAAAGAATTTATCTCTTATGAAAACGAGGAAGAATAGTGAGAAAGTGCATCGTCGAAATAAATGGGACATTCTTAGAAAAAAGATAGTATTGTTGATTGTATGGAACAAAGGGGAAAACGCATACGAACACATCATTAAATTTCTTGATGTACGTGCCGTCCTCAAAAAGGGTCTCCTAAGAATTAAGGGAACCCAAGGATCGACAACATAATCAACGACTACGAAGTCGGCCGGAAAATGGAACTTTCCTACTTTTACAAAGACATCTTCGGCAATACCGGATGGACTAGTAGTCGATCGGTCTGCAAGTTCAAGAATCATTTGAGTAGGAGTAAGTTCGGGGAGTGAGAGCTTCTTCCATATGGAAAGAGGCATCAAGTTGATGCTTGCACCAAGATCGGCCAAGGCTAAGCATTCAACTATCTCCGGAAAATCACATGGAATAAGAAACTTGCCGGGGTCTCCAAGTTTTTCGGGCAACTTTTTTAGGATAACCGCCGAACAATTCTCATTCATCGGTGTTTTGGCTAAGTCAAACATTTTTTCTTTGTTATTAAGGAGACTTTTAAACATTGAAGCAAATTTTGGCATATGTAGAAGAGCATCCGCGAAACTGAGCTCGAAATGTAATTCCCTAAAGATTTCAACAAATTTCGAAGCTAGATTATCATCTTTTTCACGGAGCTTCTGTTTGTTAGCTCTTGAAGGATAAGGTATAGACGGTTTAGGCTTAGGAGCAACAACGGGCTCATCAATTGGAGCTTGAGTTTGGACTACCGGAGGTTGGATGTTTTCGGTACTCGGTTGCACCGTATCCTTTGTCACCTCGGGTTCCCGTTCCACCACCTTGGGAAGAGGAGAGAGAGGAGGTGGAATTGGAGGTCCATCATAAGAAATACCACTTCGGGTGGTGATTGCTTTCAAGTTACCTCTCGGGTTAGCAACGGTGTTGCTAGGAAGTGAACCCGTACCCGAAGAAGAAGCGGTATTCATTTGGAAAAAACTAGCCATCATATTCTTAAGCTTGTTGGTTTGATTTGACATTGAAGTTTGTATTGAAGTTTGCATTTCATTCCTCAATTCATTTTTCACATTATTAATTGATTTTGCATGGCTTTTATATTAGCATTAATAATCATTTTGTAATTTGATAATTCATTCGAAGGAGCAACTTAAGTTTGCTGAATCGGAGCTTGATAACTCGGATTTCCTTGATTGTTTCCTCGATTTTAATTGTAACCTTGATTGTACCGGGTTTGATTATTTTGCACATTCGGTTGAGCAAAACCCGGTGGTCAAATTTGGTTAGCTAAACTTCGAGGACGGTATCCGGTATTTCCTTGATTATAGTTTACTGCGGCTGCTGAAACATATCCTTGAATATTATCTCGATATTTCGGAAAAACGTTACCATCGGTGGCAAGACACTGTCGGTAAGAATGAGCACCACCACAAGTAACACAAGATTCCTCAACAGCTTTTACGGAAGCTGGAGCTGGGGTTACTTGATGTTGTTTAAACATCGTGGTCATGGCACTAGTCACGGCACTGGCTACGACACTGGCTATCTCTGAAGAATCAACATTACTTGCTTTCACTTGAGAAACAATCGGTTTGTTTCTTGAATTACGAACTTTTGATTTGTTTTCAATAATTTTCAACACATCTTGTGCACTTCTTTCCAAAAGATTGCCACCGGCGGCAGAATTCAAAGAATCTTGATCGGATGGGTTTAAACCATTGTAGAAGGTATCGAGTTGATGCAATTCGGTAAAACCGTGATGTGGGCATGCTCGAAGGAGATCCTTGAATCGGTCCCATGCCTCATAAAATGTTTCATCAAAACGTTGTTGAAAATTTGAAATTTCATTCCGGAGATTTGTTGTTTTTGAGGGAGGAAAGAAATGGTTAATAAACTTGGACACAAGATCGTCCCAAGTGAGAATAGAACGCGAAGGTTCTTTGTCGAGCCAAATCCGAGCTGGACCATCGATAGAAAATGGAAAAAGCATAAGCTTAATCGATGTCTCGGGCACATCTTTGTACTTCAACGTAGAAGTAATCTTGTTAAAATATCGAATATGAGCATGAGGATCTTCTTTCTCAAAACCGAAGAATTGTTTTGAAGTTACAAGATTGATTAGACTATGCTTGAGCTCGAAATGCTCAGCGGGAATGGGTGGTACTATGATTGCCTCCGCATAACCCTCGGTGGGTGCACGGAGTAATTCCGCCATACTACGTTGATCGGCCATCATAACTACGAGAGTCTCTACAAGAGAAAATGGTTCGACTCTTTGTTTAGAACGTCTACGATTATGACGTTTTAGATTTGTAGAAGTAGGATTCGTAGAAAGTTCACCAACGAATTTTGAAGAAGAGAGAGTTTGCATACACTAAGAACAAAATAAGAGAAAAAAAAAATTTGTAACCGATAATCAAACAAGTGTAAGATAGCTCTTTAGAAAACGCACAAAGAAGCGGAGGAGCGGGTAAGCGCGAAGCATTTTAAAAACCTTCTCCTTTCGGGTCGAAGTTCGTAGGATCAACCCTCCTTAAACCTCTCTTAAAGTTTGTAATCTAAAGGTGAGCCGATTTCACAAGTGACACAACAGTTGTTTTTGTTGTTTTACAAATTTTTTTTGGTTTTTAAAATACTTTAGGAAAAGTATTTTTGATTTTTCTAATAAATCTACGAAAATAAATCGAGAAAAATATTTTATTTTTATTTTTTAGTTTTATATAAAAGAAAATAATAAAATGATAACTTCACGAAGAAGGGTCTTCAAAACACTAATCTTCAAACTTCAACACGATATTCGATACACACATCCCCGGCAGCGACGCCAAAAATTGATTCGTCCCGATACGTATATAAGGATAATATCAATAATAGTATAGTAATAAGTATTCCGTAAGGATTTAAGAAGATTACTTTTATCCAAAGTAAAATTCAAAACCTTCCCGAGTCGTATCCCGACGAAGTGTGAATTGAGAATCGGTTAAGTTCGTGATCGCGTGCTTTGAATGATTTCAAGGATTTTGATTTTGGATTCTATTTCTACAACTAACATGCAAAAACAAATAAAGGCAAGCTAAAAACGAAAGCAATTAAGATTAAAGCACAAAAACGATAACGGGAATCTAAAAACGCGACTTAATACCTAAACTATTAAAATTTAACCTTAAAACTATTTTTTTATTTTTTATAAATCCTAAATGATTAAAAATAATTTTAGAAAAAAGAATTATATTTTTTTGACTTTTATTTTATTTATTATGAATTAAAAACATATTTAATCTAAAAATAATATAAAAAATATTAAACTAATTTATAAAAATCTGAAAAAATTAGGAAAAGTACTTTGAACAATTCTAATCCTAGGAAAAATAAAATGGGGCAAACAGCTTATTGGAATAAGCTGTAAATAAGCTAAATAGGGCTGAAGGCTTATTTGGCAAAAAGGTTATAAAAGAAAAATGGTGTGAAGTCTTAACGAAAAAGACCCAAGGGCAGTTGGTGACGAGTGTATGCGTTGAGGTGTTGGTGTTATAAAGGAGAGGTCACAGGTTCAAAACCTGTGGCCTTTCTTTTTTACAAATCATTTTTTTAATTGAAAAAGTTAAACTTTAAGCTAAAATAAGACACTTTAATAAAGAGCTTTTTGACAAAACTTAATAATAAGCTAGAATAAGCTACTTGAAAAACTGTCAAATAAGCTAAATGACCATTAAGCTAAACTGTTTTGCTTTTAGGACTCAATAAGCTAACTAGAAAACTAAAGAGTTGAAAAATACTAAGACTTACACCTAATAAGCTATAAGGACTACAAATAAGCTAAGTAAAATAAGCAGAAAAGCAGTAAAAAGCAATTAAGACAGTTGACTTAAAAAGAGACAGATTCTAAAGAAATATGACCAAATTTAAGCTAAGCAAAAGAAAAATAATCACTCTAAATAAGCAACTAAAAATGGAAAGTAACCTTAATCATGAACAAGTAACTTATATATGTCCTTTAACATGTAGATCGCATTAAGCAGGAGTAGCTTCCATCTTCTTATCCATCTCTTTCCGTTACTGCTGGACATAAGGTACGGATATTCCGTCCTTTCAGTAAGGACATTCTTTCTTTTCATGATTCATCCCCAGAACTGCTATGCTTCCCCATTTTTATGTCTTTTGCCATGATCCTTTACATGTTTGATTTCATGACTTATTCTATTGCCCGAGCTATATATACGCATGACCATGATTTACATGACTTACCACCTAGTCATGGAGGTACCATGACCGTGACACATGAGGCACCTGTGTCACGACTCTTTCGCGTTGAGAGTGATTTCACGCGGCGTCCCTTTTCATGTTACCAGATTATATTTCATGTTTGGCCATTATTATTCAGGGGCGTATGGGTGCATCCTAGTTTACATGTTTACACGTTCATGGTGATTGGTTGGTGTGTGCTCTACATCCCATCACATTGGAGCTGATCCCTCCACCCATATTATTATAAGAGGTCACCCCTCTATTACATGTTGAGGCAGCCCCTCTATTATATGCATGTATTCACGACATTATTATTATGACATGTATGATTATATGAGCTCGTGGGCATTCCTTATTATTTATGTTTATACTATCCATGATATCTCATGACATCTTTGACTTCACGTTACCATGTTTTACATGTTTATTTCCTATTCCTTCATGACGTATTCTCCAGGTTTCCTCATGACACTCATGATCTTTCCGCTGCTTTATACTTATTATCCAGGATTCATACTTATTACTTACATTGTTATTATATCCGTTCACTGAGCGTTATGCTCAGCCGTATTTCTTTCTCTTTCTTATACGGCAGGTATCTAGAGGGAGATTGGGTATGAGAGAGTGTGTGCTTAGGAAGTGACCCATTTAACTTCCTTTCTTTTTATTGCAGACATTTTGATGTGCTATACTATCTTGGACACATGTTTCGTCCTTTAGACTTCTTTTACGTTATTCATGTTGATCTCATAATTGGGAGCCGATGTTTGATTCCGGCTTTCCACCTTGTCCTATGTTATCATTTATGACTTTATGCCTTTATTATGCTTTGATATGACACCATGATTATGACCTTTCGGCCTACTCTCCGGAGCGGGTTTGGGTCGTTACAAGTGATTATCTTTCAGAGATAATAAGAGTTTGTAGCTTATTAAGTAAGATTTAAACGCATTTTAAACTAAAAATGCAATTAAGTAAAACATGATTAAAGTAAAAATTGAACGAAAGCTGAACTTTTATTGAAATTTTAAAATGATTACAAGGTATTAAAAAGACATTACATTAAAATAATAAGCTATTCTATAAGCTAAAAATTACACACTAAGCTATGAAATCTAAAGCCCTATTTATAGCAATTGAGGGATGCTTCTAGGCCTTAGAGGGTGTCCTTCTTCTCTGATCATATCCCTTAAATCCAAACCACCTTTGATCATCTAATCCTGACCCTTGATTCATTGTGACATCTCATTAACCAATGAAATCCTCTGGGATTGCCAGCGTGTCATTTGTTGGCTGTCAAAGCTGTCAGACAAAGGTTTCTAGAAGCTTAAGAGTGCGCGTGAGAGTAGGGATTTTACCCTGCGTTGTTGAGTGTAAAAATGAGAGAGGAGGGAAAAGTGAAAATGATGTACAATGTTTTGATTATAACATTTGAGGGCGTTGGCCTGTTTTTTACAAGTTTGACCTGGGTTTAAACTTGGTCTTGGTATAATTATGTTGGGCCGGGTTAAAGGTTATAATTTTAATGAATTAACGGGAGTTAAGGTTAAGGACTAATGGTGTAATGGAAAGGACTAAAGGTGCAATTGGTTTGAACTGATGGTGTTAGTCCCCAAGAACTAACTTTGTAATAGTTTTAGGGTATTTTAGGGTTAAAGGATTAACGAGATTGGATTTGGTTAAGACTTAAGATAAATTTGCCTTCGGCTTCGATTTATCGTACTCTTTCCATTCCCGTGCTCGGTTTTATCCTTTTTGCTTTGTTTTTGTCCTTTTGTGCAATATCCGTTACCTGCAAGACTCAATTCACAATACAAATGAATACAATGTATTTTTCTGTATTTATTTGTCATTATTGGTCTTTTTAGCTTGTTTTATTAGGCAAAAGTTATGTGTATTTAAGCACATACCAAGTCTCTTAGACTGAAACCCCCTTATCATTAGAACTAGGTTTAGCATAGGTCTAACACTAATTAGAATTAACTAGACTAATTAGACTAAATAAAACACTGATAGAATATAAGGTTAACTTTCTCGCTCTTAGTGTTCGACACTGGTATGTGCTTAATTACACATACCATTTTCCATTAAAACCGGACTTAAATAACAAAAAACGTTCCAAAAATACATTGTATTTGTATGCTTTTACTTATATTGTGCTGGAAACGGATATTCGACAAAAGGACAAAAACAAAGCCAAAACCGATAAAACCGAGCATGAGAAATTGAAGAGCGTAAAAAGTCAAAGTCAAAGTCAAAGTCAACCCTTGCAAAGTCAAAATGTCAAAACCAAAGCCGAAATCGAGGAAAGACTTAATGAGCCAACCCGCACCCATCTAATGGGCCGGGTCAGCCCATTAATGTATTATTAGAAGACTTATACAAAGGAAATAGGCCAAAACCCTTTTACTTATCACTCGGCCCATTAAAAGCCCAAAACCCTTTACACTTAACTGCCATTAGTCCAAAAGGACTATATTTACAAATACTACATATAAACTCAGGGACTAAAATTGCAAAATCCCCAAAGTTATAACACCACAAAGACCATGGGTGGAAACACTTATATCAATTTCATGGGGGCAATGTTGCCATTTCCTCAAACCTTCACCCCTGTTTATACCAAAACAGATACAAACACTCCCAACCCTTTTTTCCCGCCAAATTGCCTAAACAGGGTCTTTCTCCCCTGCACCCAACAACTCCATGACAAAACCATCACCCTCCTCCTCTACCCCACTTCACATAGGTTAATTCCACATTGGTAATCCCATAAACCCTCATTGGACGATGAACAGGATAATAGAAATTAAGGGTTATGATCATAAGACTTGGGCACAAAGAAAAATGGAAGGCTGAGATTGAGTTTTTGATCTCTCTCACACAACAAACATACAAGCTTGAAGCACTCAGTAAAGAAGCACACTTGTGAAGCTTAAGACCTTAGGTTTTTAGTATAAATAGGCAAAGTGTAGCTTATTTGTATTTTTGTTGAATTTTTGTTAAGTCCATTGTTTGTATTAACAAGATTTGTACCAATTTTAATATTGTCTTTTAAATACCTGTCATTTAATTTTATTGTCATTTAAATTTCAGCATTGTAATTTTCTTTTAAGTTAATGAAAAATTTAAATTTTCTTTAAATACTGTCTTTTACTTATATTGTCATTTAAATACTATTTTAAGCTCTTGTATAAGCCTTTTAAGTCATTAAAAGTTTATATAAAAGTTTGCTTTATTTTATGTCTAAAAATCCAAAAACAAAAATCACAAAAAAGAAGCTTTTAAAAGCAAGGAGCAAGGTTTATTGTGGATGGCCTTGGTTTAGAGCTTCTTGGGAAGCATATAGGTTTGTATAAGCTGATTTGAGAGCTTATTTCACTGCCAAAAGCATTAGACCTTTGTAAGTCTCCATTTTTAAAATTTTTGCTTATTTTACTGTTTATTTGCTTATTTATTGCTTATTCCTGCTTTTTATTGCTTATTTATGTTATTTGTTACTTACTTATGCTCATTTATTGTTTTTGTGTACTTTGTTTAAGTTTTTGCTTAAAACTGTCCTTTATTGCTTTCAAATTGCTCATATCTTATTTGCTTATTTTAGTGCTTATTGTTGTGTGCTTATCTGTTTATTTTTGCTTAATATTTATTGGTTGTTATCTGTTTTCAAACCGTATTGCTTAAATCATCAGAAATCGGCTTAAAAAAGGACTTAGAAAATTTAAAGGGGTGTTTGGCATAAGGGGTCAAACGGGTCAAACTGTATAAAAATCCATTTGGGTCACTTGGCCACTTTTGGTCATCCTTCTTAAGTTGTTTTCAAAGATTTTTAAGCTTGTTTGTTTGTTTTTGAGCCTTATCTAAGAGCTGTGTAAAAATGTGGTGACAGGACAAGTTTTTAAATAGCTTATTAGATTAGGATTTCAAAACCAGTTGTTAAGTTGTTTTAAGTGTTGTTTTTAAGTGTCAATGCAGTAGCCTAAGTGTCTTTTATTTTACTTTTGGTTTGTCAAAAATCTGTCAATTTTGGTTAAGAGTATTTCAAGTTTAAAAACAGCCCTTTTCAATCTCATATCTAGGTTAGTAAAAATAGTTTCTAGAGTTTAATTTTAAGTAGATAAGCTTTTTAGTCGCCAAACTCCATCTGTTTTAATCTATTTTTCATTTTGAAGCTTAATTTCTAGCTTATTTGTAGGCCTGCATAGTGCTATTTTTCTTTTTAAGAAAACCAAAAAATGCACACTGTCTGAAAAACAACTATTTTCACTAGCCTTTTTAGTAGCTGATTTGATTTTCAAACAACTTTTTCTTTGCTTATAATTGTAGCCCATAAGCTAAGCTTTAAGCTCATATAAGCCAAATAGCCATAAGGTTCCCTTTAAGTGCTTAAAATTAAGCCCAAAAGTCCCCTTGTGGCTGTTTGGTTCTCAGATTTGGCCCAAAGTGCTTCTTTGCTTATTTGAGTTTTTAGTTTATTTTTATTGCTTATTTTAGGATTATTCTTGCTTATTAGGTTAAATTAAATCCTTGTTAGCTTATTAGTCTTAGGTTAGAGCCTATTAGAGCTTATTGGTTCTTTTTAGTTAGAATTTTTAGTTTTAAAGCTCTTTAAGTATTTCTATTCTTTTAAGCTTATTTTGTTAGCTTATTGTTGTTTCTTAGTGCTTATTTAGTTTAGGGATATGGTTGTTTTTAGCTTATTTACCTTTTTTTAGCTTATTGTTCCCAAAATTGCCAAACAGTTTAGCTTTTTAAACTTTTAAGTAAATTAGGCTTTCTGTCAATCTTTGCAGCTTATTTTTGTGCTTATTTGTAGTTTATCACACTTAACCATCGGTGCCAGTAGGACCATCTGGTCACTACTCCACCCATTTAATTTTTATACCTTGCTTTTTAGCCCATTTAGCTTATAAGTTGTTTTTGATTTTTAACAGCTTATTTTGATAAGCTGTTTTACCCAGCTTATTTTTCTTAGGATAAACTTTGTTCAAGCCACTTTTGCTAATTTTTTGAGAATTTTTATAATTAGTTTAGTATTTTTAATCATTTAATTTCAGTAAAATCGTTTTTAATTCATAATAAATTATAAAAAAAGTCAAAAAAATCTGATTCTTTTTTAGAAAATTTTCTTTTATCATTTAGGACCTAGGAAAATTAGATTTGCTTTTGTAGGGTTAAAATTTTAGAATTTTGATTTTTAAAGAACGGGTTTAGAATCTCGTTCTCGTTTTTAGGTTTTTAAGCCTTATTTGCTTTCGTTTTTAGGTTTCCCTTATTCATTTTTGCATTTTAATTGTAGAATTAAAATCCTAATCCAAAAATCTTGAACCATTCAAATAACGCGATCACAAACGTAACCGATTTTAAATTCACGCCTCGTTGGGAAACGACTCAGGAGATTTTTTATTTTCCTTTGGTCAAAAGGAATTTTTTGAGTCTTTCGGAATACGTATACTATAATTGATATATAATTAACCCCTAAAAAGGTTGGTTATCATTTTCGCGCCGTTGTCGGGGAGGTGTGTGCGATTTTCGAGTCTACGTTTGAAGATTAATTTTTGAAGACCCTTCCCTCGTGAAGTTCTCATTCCTGTTTGTGAATATTTTCCTTTATTTATAAAAATACAAAAAATACAAAAATATTTTTTATTTTCTTTTATTAGTATTAGTATAAGATAAAATCAAGAAAAAATCAAAAACATAAAAAATTGTCCTTAATCAAGAAATAAAAATCATCATCAATATAATGCTCTCAACTTGAGCATTATCATAATAAGTTCCCAAACAAAAGATTCAAAACTTGCCTTTGTGTCACTTGCGACGTACGGCTCACCTTTAAAAGTTTAACAAACTATAAGAGGGGTATAAGGAGGGTTATTCCGAGGAACTACGACCCTAAAGGAGAAAGGCTTTTAATAGCTTCGCGCTTTCCTACTCCTCCGCTCCTTTATGCGTTTTTCTTTTAAAGAGCTACCGCGAAGCTTGTCGATTATTGGTTTAAGTTATTCGATCTCGTTTTGTCTGTTAAAATAAATTATGAATCAATTGAAAAACCAAAAAGAAAATATATTTTGATTTTTAGTGCATGCGCACCTGTTCTTCTTCTAATTTCGTTGGTGAACCTTCTACGAATCCTCCTTCTAATTTCGTTGGTGAAACGTCGTAACCGTAGACGTTCAAAACAACCTTTTTCTCTTGAAGAATCCCCCGTAGTTACGATGGCCGATCAACGTAATATGGCGGAATTGCTCCGTGCACCCACCGAGGGTTATGCGGAGGCAATCGTGGTTCCACCATTTCTTGCTGAGCATTTCGAGCTCAAGCATAGTCTCCTTAATATGATAACTTCGGAACAATTCTTCGGACTTGAGAAAGACAATCCTCATGACAACATTCGTTGGTTTAACAAAATAACTTCCATAATCAAATACAAGTTTATGCCTAATTCAGCGATTAGCTTATGCTTTTTCCATTCTCTCTTGCGGGGGCAGCCCGTCGTTGGCTTGAAAAAGAACCCCCTCGTTCTATTCTCACTTGGGAAGATCTTGTTTCTAAATTTATCAATGAATTATTTCCTCCCTCAAGAACGACAAATCTCCGAAATGAAATTTCCAACTTTGAACAACGTTTTGGAAAATCGTTTCATGAGGCATGGGACCATTACAAAGATCTCCTTCGCGCTTGTCCTCATCATGGTTTTACCGAATTACACCAACTTGATACTTTCTACAATGCCTTAAACCCAACTGACCAAGATTCTTTGAATTCTGCCACCGGTGGTAATCTTTTGGAAAGAAGTACTCGAGATGTGTTGATGATTATGAAAAACAAATCCAAGTTCCACAATTCACGAAACAAATTGATTGTTTCTCAAGTATAATCAAGTGATGTTAATTCTTCTTCTTCCTCTGATATAGCCAAACTTACTCATGCAGTAAATCAACAAACGAGTGCTGTGACTACAACCATGACGGCTATTCTAAAACAATTTCAAGAAACCCCACCTCCAGCTTCCATAAAGGCTGTCGAGGAGATTCGTATTACTTACAGTGGTGCTTATCCTTATTATCAGTGTCTCGCCGCCGATGGCAACACTTTCCTAAAATTTTGGGATAATATTCAAGGATACGATTTAGCAGCCGCGGGTAACTATAATCAGGGTAATTCCGGTTATTGTCCTCCAGGTGTGTCTAATCAAACTAGACCTCCGGGTTTTGCACAACAAAACGTCTAAAATAATCAAAACCGGTTTAGCCAACCTCAAGGATATAACCGAGGAAACAATTTCAATCAAAATACAACTTATCAAGCTCCAATTCAACAAAATCAAAGTGTTCCTTTAAGTGAGTTGGAAAAATTTAAGAAAACGAATAAGGCCAATATGAAAGCCATGCAAAACCAAATAAACAATGTGAAAATGAGTTAAGGAATGAAATGCAAACTTCAATTCAAGCTTCAATGTCAAACCAAACAAACGAGCTTAAGAACATGATGGCTAGTTTCTTTCAGATGAACACCGCTTCTACCTCGGGTTCGGGATCTCTCCATAGCAACACCATTGCTAACACGAAAGGTGAATTAAAAGCCATTACCACTCGAAGTGGTCTTGTTCTTGATGGACCTATCGTTCCTATGCCTCCTCCATTCATTAATCCAGAGGAGGATGAACGTGTTGAGGAGACTTTAACAGACCCAGAACATGGTGAGTTTAACATTAAGGTCCCATCTCCTCTCGTCCAAAAAGCTAAACCTCCTTCTCAAAGAAATTATGTGGTTCACCAAAGGGATCCTCGTCACCCTTATATCCCTTATCCGTCAAGAATGAACCAAGAAAAACAAAAAGAAAAAGATGAAGTTCAAATTCATAAATTTTGGCAAATGTTTAAACAACTTCACATTAATATCACTCTTACCGATGCTTTGATTCTTATCCCGAAATACCAAAAGATGCTTAAAAGTCTCTTTTCCAACAAAGAGAAACTTTTAGAATTGGCAAATACACCTCTTAATGAAAATTGCTCAGCGGTTATCCTCAAGAAGTTACCTGAAAAACTAGGAGACCCTGGGAAATTTCTCATTCCGTGTGGTTTTAGTGAGCTCAAGTGCAAAGCCCTAGCCGATCTAGGTGCTAGCATCAACTTGATGCCACTCTTGGTGTGGAAAAAGTTAGGTTTACCCGAGCTTATTTCCACCCAAACGACTCTTGAACTTGCTAATCGTGCAATTTGTACACCGGAAGGAATTGAAAGAGATGTCTTTGTTCTAGTTGGAAAGTTTACATTTCCCGCTAATTTTGTCATTGTTGATTATGAAAGCGATCCTCATGTCCCCCTCATCTTGGGAAGACCTTTCTTACGGACTGTTCATGCTTTGATTTACGTTCATGGAGACGAGATGATTCTTCATGACAGTAATGAAAGATTAACCTTGAATATGAGACATGACACTTCAAGCTATTCAACCCAACCTCATCAAGAATCAATCAACATGATTGATGTCTATAATGTTTCCCATGAGGAAATCTTTGAAGATTTGTTTGCAACAAATCATCCAGGTGGCAATCCCACTTCTTCTCTCACTTCGCATCCTGATTTAACTTCACCGGAAGTTAATGATGATATCTTTGATCTGGAGGGAGACATTATTAAGAACTTGCTAAATGTTGATAAAACCAAAGATCTCCCTCCATATCATGATAATCCATTGAGTGGCAATCCCACTTCGATTTCGAAACCCGTGACCAAGTCTTCTTTTTCCCCCACACTTATTTCCTTCGAAGAAAGTGATTTAATTTGGGAAGAATTTAAAGCTTATCTAGCAAGTGATTCATTTCCACCAGGAAATAGTAATCCTTCATCTCCTCTCCCTCCTTTTCATAATTCTTTAAGTGGCAGTACCACTTCTTCTTCACCTAGTCTTTTGATTTCTGAGACTCGTGACTATTCTCTTGAGGAATTCACCGATGAACTCACTCATTTTACATTTCCACCAGGAATTGATTACCTTCCCTTTGATGCCAAATTTGATCTTCTAGAAATAGAGTATTTGCTTAGCCATGATCCTATCAAGGAAATGGATTCTATTCTCGAAGATTCGGTTGATTCTTTTGATGAGAATCTTGCTGATACCATTTCTGAGATGTTCATCGATGAACATGCTCTTGATTACTCATCCCTACCATTATGGGATGATTATGATGATGAACTTCTTGATCTTAAAACCGTTAATGATAATATATATGATGATCCATTTGACTCCAAGGAAGAGAAAATCAAAGAGTCTAAACTCTTAATTGATGAACTTGATCTTCCTGGATCAAGTGATTTCCTTCCTTTTCCCAAGAGTGACTCGGTTTTCTATGAGTATTTTTCTGAGGTTGATGCTTTGTCTTCGACCAACAACAAGAACAAGGTATTTAATCTGGGTATACTCATTCATAAGAGCCATTTTGAAGTCACCAACTGTGCAACACTGGATAAGAATGTAAAGAAGATATCTTTTGCTTCTTTAATTCTTGAGGATTTTAATCCTCCTCTTTATGAACTTCCTTTCCAAAAAGAAGTTCCCGGGTCTGAAACTCTACTCTCGTTTTCATTCAAAAATGAGGAAAAAGTTTTCAACCCCTGGATTCTCACTTCTAAAGGAGTTCATACTTCTCTTCTCCTGGAATTATCTCATCGGGACTCTAAAGCTTTCAAAGTCATTAAAATTTTTGAAAGCCCGATGGAGATTATTCCTTGCTCTTATGGAGAGGACATCTGTGTCTTGGATGTTTCGTGTCTCCATTTCTATCCCCCTTGACAAGCTCAAGTATGGGGGGATCGGATCAAGCTAAGTGACCTAAAACAAGCGCTTCGTGGGTGGCAACCCATGCTTATCCTAATATTATCGTAGTAGTAGTATGCTAGTTTAGTAGTAATGAATAAGTGTTTTATTGTTTTGAGGAGGCTCGCCTCTTCTATTTCCGTGTTTCGTGTTTTGTTGTGTATGTCCAGGATTGCCCGGATTTTTGAAGCCTCTCGTACTCGCGGTTTTGTCCTTCATTCACTCGAGCTTTAAATCCTCAGCTTCATTTTGGGAATCCAATATCCAAATCTTATCGACTAACGTTTATCTTTAAGCATACATAATAAATGGCTTAGGATTTACGTAGAGACCCTTCTTAAAACATCAAGGACAATGTTTAGTTCTAGTATGGGGGGATCTATCGATTTGATTGTGCCTGCAGTCGTTGCTTTCACGTAATCTCATTTTTACCACCAAAATTTCAAAAAAATGAAAAAATTTAAAAATTTTCAAAAATAAAATAAGTGTTTTGTCACAATTTTAACTTTCCTGCTGGGTAGAATAAGAATAAATTTTGACTCGATCGAGCGCGTTGACCTCTAGCTTGTTCCTTAACTTTTAGACTAAGCATTCGCGGATCTTTGCGAAGAACGAAAAATGATAGAGTTAAGTATAAGTTGGATGCTAAACAAGGATTATTTGAAAATCTTAAGAGCTCATAAGTGTAGTTTGTGGCTTTTTTCTCCCATAAGCTCCTAACCGGACTAATAATACGTGCTCTCTTCGAAAATTAAACTTAAATAAACAATTTTTGAAGTATAGTCGATATCAATAATTTTAGTTCAAATTTATACTTAAATTTTCTAAAACGAAATTTTCTCTATATCATGGTAATTTAAAAAAACGAATGAATGATGAATAATAATTATAAACTATGGGCTGATAAAAGTTTGTTGCATCTTGCCGGCTCAGAACCGATGTTGCAGCCTTCTAAAAAAGGCTCATAGTAAGAATAATAATTCGAGACCGATAAAGGTTTGCTGCATCTTGTCGGCTCACAACTGATGTTGCAGCCTTCCAAAAGGTCGAGGATTTACATTGTATCATGGTTATATTAATGCTAAGTGTGAAATAATGTGATTTAATAAATATAGGAAAAATCTCTTTTTCTTAAATTTAAATATGCTTTCGAACTAAGACTATTTGTAACACCCCAAAAATGGGTCGCAGCGGAATATGGGTCCAGGGCGTGTTACTTCATAGATCAATAACACAAGATGTATATAGAACGACCAAAAAAGTCATTTAAAACTGATACATTGGATTTAGCAAACGTTTCTTACAAAAAGCCCGAAGCTGAACTTGTTCATTGTTAATATTACATAGATTGTAGTTCATAACACATGTTTCCCCAAAATGTAATGCAACCAAATCTTTAAGCATATGACATCCAAAATATAACCACCAATGTATCCCCTTGCACCTCGTGCCTTATTGACCTCCTGAAAAATATTGCTTTAAAACGTCAACAATAATGTTGGTGAATTCATAGGTTTGTAAAATGTATGAGTGCAGGACCGCAATTATTTAGAGTGTGGATTGCATGGTATACAATATCCAGAAAAGCTAATATTGCATGGTATACAATATTCATAACAGTAAGTATTGCATGGTATACAATATCCAAAACAGTAAGTATTGCATGATATACAATATCCAAAACAGTAAGTATTGCATGGTATACAATATTCAAAACAGTAAGTATTTCAAAGTTCCTTGCGTCCAATTGTAAAATAAAGCATGTTCTCACCCCAAAAACTTATAAAACAAATCATGTAAAGCGTGGGTCTATGAACTCACCTTGAGTGAGCGAATATCAAGTATATCACGCAAAATGCGTCAGACAACCGCCGAATGCAACCTAATTCAATATAGGCCGTATAAGTACTAAGCACTTCGACTAACTAACACCATATATAATTCTACATAGCTACATCACCATCTAATCGTGTTTGTGAAAACGTATTTATAAAGTTAAAACGTTTATAAATATTTTCTAAGTAAAAACGGCATAAATTTCACGTTTCAAGTCCGTTTAGTATGTTTCTTACATCCACGCTTTTGTATTAAGACGATGTATCAAAAAAGGACATTTTTAAGTTTTGAGTCTACTGATGAACAGTAACTTTTATTGTTCATATCAGTTTATAAAATTATTTTTATAGATTTAGTTATCATAAAACTCGTAAATGTCGTATTTTACTCGTTTTAGCTCCGTTTTTAGTGATTCTTTCGAGCACGTATTTGTTATTAAAAGTTCTATCATATTAATGATGTTTTCAAAATGTTCATGTCTGATATGAACAGCAACTTTTATAAAAATAGTTTTATAAAAGTATTTTTATTCATTTTAAGTATATAAACTCGCGTAATTCATAACTTCTTCGTTATTATTTGAAAAATTACGATTCTTATTGTTTTGGAGTCCTAAAAATATGTATGATTTAATAAAAATATCAAATCTTCTGTTTGTAGAATTTTTATAACAAGTTTTTATAAAAATCTTTTATAAATCCGTTTATTATCATAAAACTCGTAAACTACGTATCTTTTTCGTTATAAATCGGTTTTTCAAGTTCCTTATATGCTTGGATTCCTTATGAGATGTAGTATTTTATAAAAATATAAAATGTATACCTTAAAAATCAAATTCAAACAGCCCCTTTTATATTTTTTGCTAAAAATGTGTTAAAACTTGTTTTAGTAACTCTCTAGCTTAACCACTTTGTTACAAGTCCATCACAACCCTCATTTTTACATGTCTTCCATCCTTAGGGTCTCTAGTCCATGGTTAGTCCATATATTGTCCAGGGATCATAAGATCCATAAGTTTACATACCCATTTGTCCATAACTTTATATAAGTATACTTTTTAAGTCACTTGTTCATATATACTTTTTATATATATAAACCACTTATGTACAAGACTTATATATCCAATATAAGATGATATCAACCTTCATATAACATATAACAAAGTTTACCAAAACATAACCAAGTGTAAAAATCCATATTTCATGTAGATAAGCATCCTAAATGGTGATTTGCTACATAGAACTTATGTACACATATAATGATAAATGTAAAAGATGTAGGGTTTCTAGATAACGGGTTTCTAGATAACCTTGATATGAAGTATGATGATGAAAAACAAGATCCAAACCCTTGTTTAGCAACAAAACCCTAGCTTCCACTTAAACACATAGTAAAACCTAATCTAAACAAAACCCTAATCTTTACACTTTCTTGCTTCAAACAAAACTTGTCAAACCTAAACCAAATCCTTCAAACCTTCTTGGGTTATCTAGATAGCAGCGTGAATGCTGCATTGTTATAAATAAAATTGTATAAATTATTTTGGGTATTTGTTGTTTGGCCGTGGCCTACAAAGGAGAAAAAAAGAGGATTTGTGTGGTTTTCACCTTAGAAAATGAGTTGTATGTTTACCTCTTACTAGTTACTTCCTATATATACTTCTTGGACCTAGATGAAATCAAGACTAGATGCATGCAAGACACAAATGAGGATTTTAGGGAACTCTTGGTCTTTTTATATTAGAATTCTTAAGATAAATATCTATATGTTCCTAAAACTAGATAACATCCCATGAAAACAAGGAAAGGTGTTTTCTAGATAATATCTTTGTTTGTTATCTCTTGAACGTAACCAATTTACGTAACCAATAAAAATAAAAGTGAACAAAGTTAATAATTATCCTCAAAATAATTACTTAACACTTGCTTGATGTAAACATTTAATTGTTTGATGCCCGATTATATTGAATGATAATTTTTAGCTTACGCGATTTAACTTAATGATTACGATTTAAAAGCAAACGCATACAATACTAAAAATAAGTAGTAAACTTATTGACGTCATAAATGACCATAAAACACGGAGTGTTATACTATTTCATTTTGAGTTATGATTTTTCTAAATAAGCTATGTATAAACGGGAAACCTAAGAGTTTTTGAAACCGAAGGTCCGTGAGTCCCGATACTAGTCTCTGTGGGGTGTCAAAAGCCTGGTCACTTAGCCGCAAGGTTGGGATGTGCCAAGACGAAAGTGAAGCATAGAATTTTGTAAAACGTTGATCCATGGTTGAAATTCGAAATGGCACATTCACCTAATTTATACTAATTGTCGGGAGTGAAAAGTTCACAAGTTACAAATATGAGTAGTGTTAGCATCTTAACTTATATTTATAGGTGATTTCGTTTTAAGCTTGGTTTGGAATAAGTGAAAAATCGAGGACGATGAATTTATCTTTTTGAGCATTTTAGGATTAAAATGTTTCTTGTTTTATGATCCTTAAAATTTATAAAATAACGAAATTCAAACATGTTAGTTAGTTGAGAAAAAGAAAAAAAATACAAAAATACAAAAATATTAGTGGTAGTTAGTGTATATATATTTTAAAATGGTAAAAACGGGGCTTTTCAAAGCTATTGATTCTTTCATTCCCCTTTACGAACACTTAGCTACTTTTTGAGGTTATTAGTCAAGGAGGATTGAGATTCTTAGTTTTCTTAAGTGTTTACTTATAGCATTGCGTGAGGACACGACAATAGTTTAGTATGGGGGATTTTGGTATGTGCTTAATTACACATACCATTTTCCATTAAAATCGGACTTAAATGACCAAAAACGTACCAAAAATATATTGTATTTGTATGTTTTTACTTATATTATGCAGGAAACAGATATCCGACAAAAGGATGAAAAATCAAGCCAAAACGACAAAACCGAGCACGGAACAGAAAGAGCCGAAGTCAAAGTCAAAGTCAAAGTCAACCAAAAAGTCAACCCCAAAAAGTCAAAGTCAAAGTCAAAGCCGGAACCGAAGAAATACTTAATGGACCCACCCGTACCCATCTAATGGGTCGGGTCAGCCCATTAAGCATTTATGTACAAGACTTATAAGACTTAAGTCTTATTTAAGCCCAAAGTATAAGCTTAAAGCAAACCGGCCCAAACTAAGCCCAAAACCCTTTTACACTTAACTTTGTTAGTCCCACAAAGACCATCAATGTAATAAAAACATATAACCTCAAGGGCTAATGTTTCCAAGTCTTCAAAATGTTTTACACCACATGGACTATACGTGTAATAACACACTACACCATGGAGGGCCTTTCTTGCCAACTCACAAAACTTTTTATCACCACAAAGGACGATCTATGAAAACAAACAATACACATTCAGGGACCTATTTTGCCAAATCCACAAACTTTACCCAGTTAAACCCCCAAAACAAATTCCCGCCTAATATTACTGTTTATCTTCCCCAAACAAACCCCGTAACAAACCTGTCACTTTCCCATCTCACCCCATTTCACAAACCTCCAAAAAAAACACCTTGGCAATCATTTGCAGTCCCATTGGTTGAAGGTCAAAGACAAGAAATGGAGGGATCAGATTAATTGGCTTGGCGAACACTCAATTTTAATGGCTGAGATTGAATTTTGGACTTATACTCACAAAGAAAACACACATCTTTCTACTCAGTGAAGAAACACATCAAGAAGAGCCACGACATGAAGACTCTTAGTATAAATATAGGATATTTGTAGCTATTCTCTTTTGTTGAATTTTGTTAAGTCCAGCTTTGTATTAACAAAATTTTGTCCATTTTACTTTACTTGTCATTTTAAATTACTTGTCATTTAATTTTTAAGCATTGTAATTTTCATTTTTTTTAGTTAATGAAATTTTCAGTTTACCTTTAAATTCTGTCATTTACCTTTCATTGTCTCTTAAATATTGTTTTAAGCTCTTGTATAAGCCTTTGAATCATCAAAAGCTTACATAAAAGCCTTTTTCAAATTCTATCTTAAAATAAAAAAATCACAAAAAATTAAAAATCTGTCCAAGAACTCATGGAGCAATGTAGATTCTGGATGACCTTGGGTTAGTGCTTCTTGGGAAGCTATAGGAAATGTTTATAAGCTGTTTGAGGGCTTATTGTCTTGCCAAAAGCTGTGGACCTTTGTAAGTGTCCATTTTCTCATTTTTTTTCAATTTTTTACTTATTATTGTGCATTTGCTTATTTACTTCTTATTTCATGCTTTTTATTGCTTATTTATATTCTTTTATTCTTACTTGTCTTTATTTGTTGCTTTGATGTCATTTATTTTAGTTTTTTTTATGTTAAACTATCTTTATTTGTCTTTAAATTGCTCATTGCTTGAATGCTTATTTTAGTTCTATTCCTGTGCTTTTTGTGCTTATTATCGCTTAATACTAGTTGCTTGTTATCTGTTTTTAATAAACTCAGCTTCAATCACTTTAAATCAGTTTAAAAATTGATTTAGAAAACTTAAAGAGGTGTTTGGGTTAAGGGGGTAAAGTGGGTCAAAACAGGTTTAAAAACCATTGGGTCACCTTGAAAACTTATACAAGCTATTTTAAGTTGTTCTTAATATAATTTAAATGGTTTTAAAGTCTCAAAGTTTGTTTTTAAGTGTTTTCTATAAGTCACTTTGAAACTGTGGTGATAGAACAGTTTCAAAGTGCTTATTTGTTTAAGATTCCAAACCAGCTTTTAAGTAGTGTTTTAGTGTCCTTTTAAAGTGTGCAATGCAGTAGTGTAGAGGTCTTTTGGTTTACTTTTATTTTAGTCAATACCTGTCAAGACAGTTTTTTAGTAAAAAGTCCCTTTATCATTTTCAATTTTGAGTTAGTTAAAAAAAATTAGTGTTTGAATTTTTGAGCATAAGCTCACTAGGTGTTAATCTCAATCTGTTTTAGCTTGTTTTTCATTTTGAAGCTTATTTACTAGCTTAATTGTTGGGCTGCAATAAGCCACTTCTCTTTTTAAGAAAACCCAAAAAATTGCAACATGTGTAAGACAGCCTTTTCACAAGGCTTTTTCTTGGCTTATTTTATTTTCAAATTCCTTTTTCTTTTCTGTTCTAAGAAGCTTATTGTTCAAGCTTTAAGCTGGTGTAACTCACTAAGCCATAAGGATCCCTTTTGGTGCTTAAAAATAAGCCCAAAAGTTGTCTCTTAGGTTGTGTGTTATTCACCCCTTTGGATTTGGGGGGGGGGGTGGGGAAATGGTTTTTGATAGTTTAGCCATACTTATTATGATTTTTATAGCTTATCCTTTGTTTTTCCATTGCTTAATTTGTCTGAATTGCTTATTAGTGTTAGTTAACAATCCTGTTTAGCTTACTTCTTTTTTACATTAGCTTTTTATGTTTAAAATAAGCCCTTTGTTTTAGCCTTTGTTACTTAGTCTAAAATACCATTCTGCCAGCTTATTTGAACTTTTCCTGTGCTTATTTTAAGTTTTTGTAAAAAGTCACTTTTTTAAATTTGCTTATTTTAGTCTGTTTTATAAGTTTTAAAAAAAGGGTAAAAAAATGTTTTCAAAAAAGAGAGAGGCATGGGGGTTGAACCCATGACCTCCCCCTTCACACACATACATATTTAACTCTCACACACTTAACCATCGGTGCCAGTAGGACCATCTGGTCACTACTCCAGCCATTTAATTTTTATACCTTTCTTTTCATTTTAAGCTATAAGCCACGTTGGGCTTTTTTCTGGCTTATTTGATAAGCTAGTTTTCCAGCAATTAATTTTCTTAGATTAAGCTCACCTCAAAGCACTTTTCAGTAATTTTTTAGAATTTCCAAGATTGTTTACTAATTTTTATCAATTTTTCTTTTTAAAATAGTTTTTAATTCATAATAAATTATAAAAAAGTCAAAAACATCTAATTCTTTTTTAGAAAATTTTCTTTTATCATTTAGGACCTAGAAAAATTAGATTTGCTTTCGTAGGGTTAAAATTTTAGAATTTCCATTTTTAAAGAACGGGTTTAGGATCCCGTTCTCGTTTTTAGGTTTTTAAGCCTTATTTGCTTTCGTTTTTAGGTTTCCCTTATTCGTTTTTGCATTTTAATTGTAGAATTAAAATCCCAATCCAAAAATCTTAAACCATTCAAATAACGCGATCACAAACGTAACCGATTTTCAATTCACGCCTCGTTAAGAAACGACCCGGGAGATTTTTTATTTTCCTTTGGTCAAAAGGAATTTGTTGAGTCTTTCAGAATACGTATACTATAATTGATATATAATTAACCTCTAAAAAGGTTAGTTATCAGATTATGACTACGAAATTCGCTACCATCCTAGTAAGGTGAATGTAGTAGCCGGCGCGTTGAGTAGGAAAAAGATAGTGAAACCTAAGAGAATTGCGTCTATGAATATGTCTCTTCAATCGAGTATCAAGGGTAAGATACTGGCAGCTCAGGAAGAGGCATGTGATGAGTCTATGGGATTGCAGAAAGGTTTAGATGAGATGATAGAATATAGGAGTGTTGGAGCTTTGTACTACCTAGATCGAATATGGGTTCCTTTGAAGGGTGATGTAAGAACCTTGATAATGGATGAAGCCTATAAGTCGAAGTACTCTGTACACCCAAGAGCTGACAAGATGTATTATGACCTTACAGGTAGGTATTGGTGGCCCGGTATGAAGAAGGACATAGTTGTGTATGTGAGTAGGTGTTTGACTTGTTTAAAGGTTAAGGCTGAGCATCAAAGGCCGTCTGGCTTGCTTTAGCAACCTAAGATTCCCGAGTGGAAATGGGAGAGAATAGCCATGCATTTTGTGACTAAGTTACCAAGGACTAATAGTGGGCATGACACAATCTGGGTCATTGTGGACCGATTAACCAAGTCTGCTCATTTTCTACCTATATCTGAGGACTTTAAGATGGATAGGTTGGTTAGATTGTATCTGAATTAGATAATTGCTAGACATGGTGTACCAATCTCGATCATATCGGATCGTGATAGTCATTTCACATTAAGATTTTGGCAGTCGATGCAAGAGGCATTAGGAACCCGGTGTAACCATTATGGTGTTGTGCCATAAGCTCGTGATCTTCTTTCTATATATGTGGATCTTCATGGTTACGGCGTAACCAATAGGTGTGTTACGTCGTAACTCTATCTTTGGTAAGATTTCCTTCCATATACATGGTTACAGTGTAACTAGATTTGGTGTTACGCCATAAAATCGTCCTTGATCTTTGTACTTGCTTAATTTATGTTACGGTGTAACCATTTATGGTGTTACGCCATAACAAGTTCGAATAATTGCACTTTAAGCCCTTTTTCCTTTGTTTCTTGTCATTTTCCTGCATTTCATCTAAAAACTACAAAATGATAGAAAATATCTCGTTTTGAGTATTAGTGAAACATTTACAGGTAATATAGGGGGTAATTTGACACTAAAAACTATTAAATATTTGATGTTATCAAATATCCCCCCACTTGACTTCTGCTTTCCCTCAAGTAGAACCTGTTAGAACATTTCATAAAAATATGTCTTGGATATAACTCTAAGAAATGAATCTATAAAACACTTATGCTAGAAAACATCAAAGTCGAACACCTCACGAAAAGGGGATAAAAAGTCACTCAACTCTCCACTAGTCTAAGTGTTTTAATTTTGGGGTGATAGCTCAATTGCACAGTCATAACATGTATTCTATCATAAGCTTGGAAAACACACAAACTGCACCAGTTAGAATTCGGGTCTAAATAATTCTTAAAGGCAACAAGGGTAATATGGTATTAAAGGGTGATAAAAGGGTTAGGATAGACATGGGATACACATTTAATGATTGTTAATATAAAAACACAAAATGAATAGTCAAGTAAAAGTCTAAGGCATCCATTACCAGCTACTATCCATCCATAGTTGAAGTCCTTTAGTGCGAAAAATCTGATCATATCGTCATGATAGGTTAGCTAATAATGAGATGCTGCAGAGCGTGCTAACCCATTCTTCACTAATCAGATGGCTTATAGTTGCACCATCCTCCAAAACACTAGGTGGATTATAGTTGCACCACCTCTATATTTGTTTGTTTTATAACAAGTAACCAACATCAGGAGTTATACACTAAAGTGGCTTATAGTTGCATCACTTTTTATTATTTATTTTTTTACATTTCTCCTATACACAACGACACATCCCCCCACTTGAGATAAACAGTATCGAAAGTGATAGAACCGAGGGGTCTTCATAAGATCAATAATATATCCCCAATCAAAGAACCAATCTTCAAACTTCATTTTCTTGAACCATGGACTTAGGTAGCCAGTAATTTCAACATACAGATATTAACAGACTCTAAGGTAGGCTAAGGTAAAATGATGAAATGAAACATATAGAGTATGGTGAAAACATAGATTGTCTCAACAAAGGTGATCTAGGGGTATCTTGCACTAATAATGAGTGCAACAAAAGGGGTTTAGCATAGGAGGTCGACAAGTCAGTGTGACAAGTCGATAAACACACACATATAGGCTTTTTGGGTGAATTCCTAAATGTTACCTTCTTGAACTATATATTCCTGCTAATCAATTAGGTCTCGAAATGATGTACAAGCTAAGTTCTAAAATCTACAATACTACCGGCACACTCAATATTTTGGTGGATTTTTGAATTATATGATGGAAACAGAATATTAGGCTTACATCTCACCAAGTAATAATAAAGGGTAATGTGCATTCAACAAAGATTAATTCTAGTTATTTATAAAAAACATGTCAAAATTTTTTAAAATTGGCATAATTTTCAAAGAAAACTAGAAAATCAAAGGCAAAACATACGTCGAGTATTAATTCTACTCCCATCCCCCCCCCCCCCACTTGAATTGTACAATATCCTTATTGTACATTAAGGAAATAAAAAGGAAAGAGTAGAATTAAAACAAGAAACTCCCTAAGCATTGCTTCAGGATTTGAAATTTGGCGGAAATCTTAAGATTATCTTCATCTTCGAGCAAGCTCTTTATCCCCTGTGATCACAAAAATAAACCAAAGAATAAAATCATTCTACAAGAATTATGAAGTGTACAGGAAATACAAACCTAACTCACTTTCGTAGGAATCACGGTTGCATGTAGCATATGCAACAAGCCTTTTAAACTATTTGGTAGCCCAAGTGGACGAGTTTAGTCTCATGAGGGATTCTAGAGAACATACCCACAAAGTTCATTTACGTATACAAGGTTTAGAGATGTTTAAAACTTAAATTTTGATGTTTTAGTAGGAGGTTACGGCGTAACTCCGATGGTTACGTCGTAGTCATGTGGTATGAAAAATTTTAATTTTTTTAAAGTGTTACGGCATAACCATGAAATGGATTGCGTCGTAACTTACGTTGTTACGCCATAACTACTGCAGATTCATTGGAGTTACCACATGATTATGAGTTAAGCCGGTCTTGATAATTGCCTCCTAGCAGCTAGATCATGCAAAACAAAGTAAGAAACATGCAAACCAACTAGATCAAAAAGGAAATTTCATTAAATAAAGGACAGGTTTTTAGAAGCACTTTTGTTTATTAACGAGTCTTTAAGTTAGACTCATGACCACCCTATGTTTCGTCTTCAAAAACCTCATCCATGATATTGCTCCTTACAGTAGCAATATTTCTCCTAGTTCGTAGTAATTCTTCCATATTTGAAACTTCTAGTTTTGTGTAAACCTCTCCTGGTCCCAGACTATATCGGGTAATTTTTACTTGTTCAATTATGATTGGAAGCAGTTCTATGTACGCCATTCCCAGAAGCCTACATCGTCTTTTATTATAGTCCTCATCATCTAAATCAATGAACCCTTCATATAATGTTGGTTCGAGATAATCAATTATCCCTTTAGTGCCTTCTTCATCATCAGACGTTCCTTTGAACCATTCCTCATGTAAGTTATTAATGATCCTTTCTCGTATTTTATTATTTCTACCTTCCCCGCATTGTTCGGGGTCATAAAAGTCATCGATTTCATTATAATCAACTCCGAATTTCTTTCTCCAGTGTTCGGTGAGGATTTTCTTTTTTATCGTTTCTTCAACTTCCCCAAATTTAATTTTTAACCAGTTATTTAAACTAAGATCATTTCGTTCTATATTTATGCGATCGTTATCGTTCTCACTTTCCCAGTAGCATCTAATTTCAATATTGCGTAAACTTCCCCCGTCATACTTTTTGTTTGATACGTTGCATGATGCCCATACCTCTTGAATCCCATTATTTTTTTGATAAATTAGGGTGCACTAGTGTGGTTTTTTCTTACTTAAAATGGGTTTAGTATTTTCTCCAATAGCTTCTTGGGCGGTTAAGCAACACTTATTATCTATTTCTTCATATGTTTCCTGAGTTACTACCTCATAGGTGAATAAATCAGTGTCTATCGCTAGGAGGTGGCATGATTCACATGTATTAGTAATGTACGCGAATAAATCAGATTATATATTCATTAATTCACCCTCTTCTATTATCATATTACTTTTGATCATTAGAACTGATTCATTTTGCATATCTGGTAAATCACTTTTTATTTTAAAAATAACTTTTTCATTCTTAACTTCTAAAGAAATGGATTTCTTAAAGACATCAACTTTAGCGTAGGCAGTCGCGAGAAGGGGTCTTCCTAAAATGACAGGCATCCTAAAATCCTCTATAATAACAAGTATAATAAAATCTATAGTAAGATGAATTTATCAATTTTTATCAAAAGATTCCTAACAATCCCTTTTGGAATGCATTTAGAATTGTCGGTAAGCTCAATGTTCATTTTGATTGTTTTGAGATTTCATATTTCCAGACGTTTGTACATAAAAAAAGGCATGATACTAATGCTTGCTCCTAAGTCTGCTAAAGCGTTGTTAAAGCCTAACCTTCCGATTGAGTAGGGTAGGATAAAGCTTCTAGGATCTTTCTCCTTTTGGGGTAGTTGGTTAAGGAGAAGGGTTGAGCATCTGTGATTCATTCTAATGTCTTCATTTTCCATTGTTAATGGCTTGTTGGTTACCAGTTGTTTCATATATTTAGGATACTAGTTTAAAGACCTGTGTAACCTCGGGTGTAGTTTAAAGAATTTTTTTACTAAGTTATGTACGTAAATAAGTAAGAAAAAAAATAAACGTAAACATGTTTCATCAATATATGAAAAGAAATAATAAGAGCAAATGGGAATTATTCCTCACACAATTCAATTTGTAAGAATTTTAATAATAAATGTAAATACAATTTGATATCCAAGTTTGACGGCCTTGAATAGCAAAAATCATGACCGTTAATCAATCGAGCAGCGAATGTGCATTCGTCAATCACCCTAATAATCAATACAAAATGTAATTAAAAATAGATTTTGATTACTAATTTTGTAGAACTTTGAATACGATAAAAAGCATGTGAGATGTATATTTTACATACCTCTTGAAAGCCGTTCACCATGTAGCACCTCTTTATAGACGACATTTGTAGTCATTTTAGATATATTCCCATCTTTGTCACAAACGACAACCTTCAAACCTTTTTTTTGTCACTCTTGAAACAGCAATGTATAGTTGTCCATGTATGAAAATAGGACACGGCAAGTATAACCCGACGTTCAAGAGCGACTAACCTTGACTCTTGTTAATGGTCATTACAAATGAAACTGAAAGAGGAAATTGTTTTCTAAAGATCTTAAGCAGTAAACGTTTATCTGTCAGAGTAATTCTCAACCTCGGTATGATAACCTTTTTCCAAAGTGCGTTCCGTTTATGATTTGCGTACTAATAGAAGTTCGGGTTAACTTTAGAACCTAGAGTCGTGTTCCATTACATAAACCATTTGGTTGATCAATATTTCTCAACAACATAACAGGTACACCTACTTTTAGCGCGAGCCTATGGTTGGGTACATCGGAGAACTTCAATCCATTGATAAATTCCGATGAGAAAATTGATTTATCAATGACGTCATCACGTTCAGTTTTGTCTACATTGTTGCAACTCAAGTAAACCATTTCTTCTCCTAGGAATTTATCTAATAAATGCTCATTTATATTGTCGACGACTTCATACGTTGGTGCAAGAATGGCCTTTTCTTTGAAGTATAACGGATCATGTATGTTATCCAAAATGTTTGGATAAGTAAAATCAACAATAGAAGCTACCGAGTCATCAGCCTGATCAATTAAAATTTCCTCGGGCACATCTATCTCTCGCTCACCGTCGTTTTCTTCTCCGAGCTCGCCGTCTCTAACTTTCAATATCCATTCTTCACACTCACGAATCTCCATGACATCTTCAGGCTGTGCGTCCACAGTCAGCCTCATGTTCTTGGTCAACTTAAGAACCTTGCAATGATCCCACAAGTAAGATTGCTTTATCGACGCACTTACAATGTCTTGACGTGAACCTTTTGGAATAACCGGGAGAACCTGCCTAAAATCATTACCGAATACCATCGTCATGTTTTTGAAAGGCTGATCACACATGTCATACCTACTCTTACAATCATAATGCACTTCTACGTTATGAGTAAACTTTATTTTATGTCAATGTGGATCTGGGAACTCATGCAGAGTGGGCTAATAATAAAAATCACATGAACATCAAAACAAATTGGAGGGACATTGTACATGAATGTGATTTCAAGCCTAATAAAATGTTAATATTCAAACTAATATATGATGATGTTGTGGACATTCTCTAGACAAAGGATCAACTGGATCCAGTCAAGATACCGCTCTTTTACATATGTTAAACCACTTGTTTAGAATCTGATGTCTTTTGTCGTGTTGTCTGTTGTATGATCTACATGGTTGTAGTTGAATTTGTTTCCAGGTCTATGGTGTTTATGGTTTAGGTTAAGTACTTTATCTTCAGTTAAAGTTTAAAACTATTGATCCAAATATGTACCCAACCGTCATGGTTAGTCGTTATTGACTATGTACGTAATATTTTGTTTAATACCGACGGATTTATTATGATACATGATAAGTATCGGTTATGTTTATGTCTTTGAAAACATAGTCCACCATGTTGAGGCCCAAGGTCTATTTTAATTAGTGTGGGCTGAGTATTTTGTGCATTTGTTAAAATGTAATGAAACTGATAATTCGGCTTCAACATAAAGGGCCTTGTTTAGTTTGTCGATTACAAATAATCCAAAACATATGGTTTGTGTACTTAATGTTGATTACATCAAAGTATAGTTCATTATGTTGTATGTATAATTCATTACATTTTATATTGGTTACAACCAACAATATGGATTCTGTATTAGGTAGTAATAATTTGACACACTATTACTATTCATAACACTTTTCTTCTTCCTAACTAAAGAAATACATATTCTAAACTGAAAGTTACAAAGCAATGGAAATGAAAGTTTCTGTAACAATCCGCATTTTTACGTCATTTTACGTCAATAAATATTCCATAATTTATTTTAAACTTTTACGCGCTCACTTTTTATTTTCAACGTTTAGTTAAATCGCGTAAACTAAAAATCATCATTCAACATAAACAGGCATCAAACAAATAAAAGTTTACGTCAAGCAAGTGTTATATAATTATTATAAGAATAATTATTAACTTTTCATATTTTATTTTTATCGGTTGCGTAAAACGCTTACGTTTAACAATAAGATACATTTAGGCGAACCTAGAAATGCCTATACCTATCTACACTCAAACAAATACCAACTATTATACCCAATACCTAAAATAAATTCATTTTCTCAATTATAAACCACATAGGGCCGGTTGGGTTAGATTAAAACTCAAACTAAAGTTAAACCCCACTTTTCTTAAGCTAACTAACCAAGTACCTTACAATTCACATGTTTCTAAAGATTGTCTATTCTTGGTACCTCTCCACCACTCCTAGGCGTCCATTTTACATGGATAGGAGGAGATCATCTTACATGTTCTTACAAGGTGTACTCCTAACCCCACTTCCTAACTAGGGTTAATTTAAGGTTGTTAAGGCTTAACTCTTCCTACATAATGCAAGTAACATGTTTATTAACTCACACACTCTCTCTTTGCAAGAAAAATTCACAAAACTCTCCCAACACAACCAAATAAGCCACGGCTCAAATTAATGAGCTAGGGTTTCCTATAAATTTTCATACTAAGGTATTCCAAGTGTTCAAGCATTGTTGCGAAAGTATATCTAAGATTATTCTAGTGTATGGGAAGCTTGGGTTTGCGATTTATCAAGAGTTATTCAAGAAGCCAATTAGGGGTTTCCTAATTAGGGTTTGATCTTGTGTTTGATTTATTGGGTTTAAGCTTAAGTGTAAGCTTGTGTTCATCATCCTACTACATTTGTCTAAGGTCCATTTAAGCTTTAACATTTTCCATTCATTCATATGATTATGTGAGCATGCTTGTTATATATGTTAAACACCACCTAGGTTATTTTCATGAAATTATGAGATATTACAAAGGTACATAAGGTTTGAATTATATATATACGTTAGTGAAGTAATACTTAAAATGGGAGTATACACCTTACATGGATGTTAATTAAATTATAAGTATAGTTTGTAAATTAATTCATGTTGAAAGTTCTATTTACAAAAGATTATGAGGACACTTATTCATGGTCAAGTAGTATGGTGTCACACCCCCAAAATATCAGAGTATAATGGCAACCGGGGGTGTGTAACTTCATAAATATCACAACAAAAGGAAATAAAGAACGCCCTCTATATGAGACATTTTAGAAAATTGATCATTTGCAATAGGTATTAATAAATTGTTTAAACATTATGCGGAAGCATAAATCGATAAGACAACATGGTTTTTAAATGGAACAAATGATCTTTAGCTAAAATGTAAATGACTACAATGCATGAGGCTTCATATAGCATCTTCACTCTTAACACCTGAGAAAAACATTGCTAAATCGTCAACATAAAGTTGGTGAGTTCATAGGTTTGTTTGTTTGATAATAGTGATGAACCGCAAGATTTTAACCATAGTGTGAAGTATAGTATCCCTATAAGTCACCAATGAAAAGCATTTACTATTGTCTAAGCTTATGACACTGACGCGTTAACCTATGTGTATCCTAGAAAATGAATGCCCATGTAGGTGACAAACCCAGGACACCCGTAATGTCTTAAATGAAACTGTATTTGCTTGACTAATGTCAGTCCAAGATGAACATGGATGTCAATCCCGATAGATCTACCCATAACATTCACGTTTACAAGCAATTAACGGTTCATGATAGCGGGCAATTAGCAACTTGGGTTTAATAGGGACTTAGACCAATCAGTAATAAGTAATTGTACTTGTGTTCATGCGTTTGAAATAAGCAATATTCTCACCCCAAAAGATGATTTAAAAATAGTAGAGTAGGGGCTATGAAAACTTACCTTAATAGCAAAATACTGCAATAAACGAAAGGCACGGAAAATTGATACAACACTTTATGCGTCACCTAAATAATAAAATCATGTCTACTTTCACATGTATGTAAAACAAGTGAGTTACAATGCA
>BQNB010049513.1:0-42004 GCA_026074375.1 Tanacetum coccineum | reverse complement strand
AGATCTTGGTGATTCTTTTTAGTAGTGTTAGATAGTTGTGATGAAAGTAGTGTGGTGAGAAGAAGTTGTGAAGGTGTGAAGTTGTGAAGATTGAAAAAGTTGTGTAGTCGTGATCAAGGTGTGAAGATAAATTGTGTAGTAAAGTTGTGAAGTGAAGTTGTGAAGTCGTGAACAAGTCGTGAAGTTGTGTTGTGATAGATTGGTTCTAGCTAAGATTAGAACTCGACATCTATCTTAGTGTCAGAAATTGATATAAGTAACGTTGTGTATGGTTTTCTCCGCCATAAGGGAGTTTGTTGACAGAGTGAAGAAAACTCTCGAGTTTGGTGCTCGGGGAGTGGAGTAAGGCGAAGAGGTGCTTCGTTATCGAACCACTATAAATCCTCGCATTGTGGTTTGATTGTTCTTACTCTTATCTCTTGTCTTACTTTATCATTTCATATATTTACATTGTTCATATTGTGCAAGCATTGAATTCACAAAAAGGTCGAATCTAAGTTTTACAAACATACATAAAACTTAAAATTAAAAAGCGGTAAACTATTCAACCCCCTTCTAGTTTTCCACAGTTTTGATACGTGATATGATTCCATGTTATGGGTTTATACCTTTGACTGTGTACTCGTTAATTACCGAGGAGGTAAGCGCTGCATGCATTAAATAAATCTATTGGGTTTGACAGCCCTTTCCGGGGTATGAATCCGTTGGTGAACACCCTGTAACGGACATTTTGTATTGAGAAAGGGGTGGTGGCATACTACCCGGTCACTTATTTTATCTATAATGATAAATGTGTTAAGGTTCGGTACACGGGCTCATACAAGATGGAAAAGTTGTGTGGCCTGCCTAGCTAGCAGTCATACGTGTTTTGTGGAACCAAATATTGCGTTCTGATTGTTGTTTGTAAACTCTATGAATTCACTCAATGTTTTGTTGACATTTTTAAGCATGTATCTCAGGTATTAATGCTATTGATGGCTTGGATGGAACAAAACGCGGATATCAAAGACTGTGTCTGGGTGAAATGTTTTGTTTATTTAAACAAAAGGTTGCTTTGGAAAAGAAGTCGTATCATGACTTTTGAAATGAAGTTATTAAGTTAATATGGGACCTTGTAACTCTGATGTTCTTTATCTAAACAAAAATAAATTTTGATTTATAAACGTATCTTTTGAACGTTTACTGGGACTCGTGTGCATGTATTATGAAGTAGCACCCCAAATGTTGTATTCTGATGCGTATCGTATTTTGGGGGTGTTACAGATGCTGAATATAATATGTTTGCCAATGAGAGACAGCATTATGAGCAACCTGAATCCATTAATGACACACATGTAGTTGAAAAAGATTATAGTAATGTCATTCTTGATTCATCAAATATGTGTGATAATGATAATCAGGCTGACCAAAATGCTGAAGAATGTGATGATGAGCGTGTTGTGCTTGCTAATTTAATTACAAATTTAAAACTTGATACTGGTGAAAACAAAAAGATTCAAAAGCAATTAAAGAAAGCAAACACATCACTCTCTCATGAACTACAAGAGTGCAAGTATGCACTTGAAGAGTGCAAATCTAGTCTTGAGAAGTCTAATAGAACCCGAGATAGATATTTAGGTGCACTTCATGATAAAGAGGTTGAGCTTGAGAAGTACAAAATTTTCAAAGATCATACAATTGAAAAAGACACACTTGAACGTAAATTAAATGAAACTCTAGGACTATTAGCTCAAAAGGAACATGACATACAAGAAGGTTTGAAAATAAAAGCATATGAAATTTCTGTTGTCAAAGAGAAAAATGATGAGTTAGTCAAACAGAGTCTTTTAACAAAATCAAGTTATGAAGGTCTTGTCAAAGAGAAAAATAAGGTCATAAAGGATTTGAAACTTAAGGAAGAAAAAGATCTTGACAAATTGATTGTGGTGGAAAAACAACTAAAATTTTTAAATGAATTTGTTTATAAACGAAATCAGTCAATTCAAATCATTCATATGTTAGCTCCCAAAGGCTCAACATATAATGGAAGACCAAATTTTACAAATCCTATGTACCTCAAGAAAGCTCAATCTGAAAAACCATGTTTGTATGAGATTCCATATGACAAATGTGATCTTGCAAACTTATTTTCCTCTGATGGGGAAGAGACATTGACTCTTGAGCAAAAGAGTAAATCAAAATTAAATAATACGACTACACAAAGCAAAACATTCTTTATGAAATTTTTAAACCACCACCACGAGAATATCTTGATCAGTTGGCACATGCAAATGAAGTTCGAAAGAAAATGTGGAGAAAATATTTTGTTAAATATAAGCCACACATTGTCAAAAACATAGGTTTTATACCTACTTAAAAATCGATAGCAGAGTTATACATGCTTACATTGTAATGACAAAATAACATAAATTCAATTTCAAAGAAATTGTTGATTTAGCTTGGGAAAAACATATGTATGATAGCTTTCGTGCACCAACTACTGAAGATATGACCATGCTTTTGAAAACTTGTTTGATGCCTCTTGCACTAAAGACACAAAATGATAGTTTCATATTTGTAAATGAACTTAAATAAGAGATTGCAGATTTATAGTACATTCAATCACTTGAAAAAGAGATTGACGAACTTGAATCTGACAAAGTTGATTTTTCAAATATATATAATCTACTTCTCCAATAGTGTATCTCAAAGGATGTTATGTGTTGTTATTTGCATTCTTTATCTGATTTAGATGCACATACTGAATTGCAATGTTTGTATCTTCATAAAATCAAAGAATGTGAATGTCTTGCAGAAAAACTTTCTAAACAAACTGAAAATGTTAGTAAAGAAGTTTATAATGAGCTTTTAAGAAGTTTTGCTAAACTTGAACAACATTTGATTTCTCTTGAAATTGCTTTACAACAATGTCAAGAACAAATTAAAAATGACACAGTTTACAAACAAAATGGATCAACTATATTTCTAAAAGAATGTGATCAATATTTCGAAATACAAGATTTGAAAGCTCAATTGTAAGACAAGAACATTGCTATAAGTGAGTTAAAGAAACTCATTGAGAAAATGAAAGGAAAAACTATGGATACTAAGTTTGATAAACCATCTGCTGTTCGACAACCAAATGCTCTCAAGATTCTAAAACCATCAGTTTTAGGCAAACCGACTCCTTTTTCAGACTCTCTTAAGAGGAAAAGTTTTTTAAAAACAAAGTCGGTTACCAAAACTAATGTGTCAAAGGGTTTATCAAAACCAGTCACTACACAGATATTACCTCAAATAGCAAGTCAAGCTGTAAGAAATACAAATGTGATTAAACAAGGAATGTATCAAATTGACACGAGGACAACATAAGCTAGAGCATCTCAGTTGCCTCAGACTTCTAGGAATACTAACCTTCACGTGTCTACCTCTATAGGAGTAACTCACAAAATTAGTGTTAGCAGGCCACAACTTAGGAGCACTCAGATGAAAGAAAAGGTCGTGCACAACAATAGTCAAGTGAAGTTTAAGAAGAAAGAAGTAGAAGACCACCATAGAATTTCTAGTATTTCTAATAAAACTAAGTCTGTAACTGCGTGTAATGACAGTTTAAAGTCCAGAACATCGAATGTTAATTTTGTTTGTGCTACTTGTGGAAAATGTGTGTTTAATTCGAATCATGATGCTTGTGTTTCTAAATTTATCAATGACATGAATGCTAGAACTAAGAAGCCTAAAGTAGTGCCTATTAGTACTAGAAAACCCAAAAGACAAGCGAACAAATCTGTTGCAACACCCCATAAGAAAACAGTTGCATCAGACTACATTATCCAGAAATCTAAGAGTTACTTTAGGATGCTGTATGAGAACACAAATAAGGCATGGAAATGGTGGATAGAAATATAATGTCCCTCAGGATATAAATGGACTCCTAAAACCCAAAAGAAATGGGTACCAAAAATTAGGAAAGACAATGTGTCAACAAGTATTAGTCCCATTATAGATACTATATCTAGGATAACTAATGTCTTGAAGATCACAAACTCTTTAGGATCCAATCTGTCAAATGTTCCATCGTCCTCTAATTCTCTTGCAGATTGTTCAACTCATCCTATTCATTGTTGACTTTGGATGCACAAAGCATATGATGGGCAATCTCAAGTTGTTGTGCAATTTTGTTGAAAAATATATAGGTACAGTTCAATTTGGAAATGATCAATTTTTACCAATTCTCAGTTACGGGGATTTGGTTCAAGGAAATATCATGATCAAGAAGGTTTATTACGTCGAAGGCCTTAATCACAATCTCTTATCGATTGGTCAATTTTGTGATGCGGATTTGGAGGTGGCATTTCAGAAATCTACTTGCTTTGTGCGAGATCTTCAGGGAAACGATTTACTTATTGGTAATCGTGGATCTGATCTCTACACAATCTATCTTTAAGAGACATCTTCACCAACTTCAATCTATTTTCTGGCAAAAGCTTCACCAACTCAAGCATGGTTATGGCATCGAATACATTCTCATCTTAATTTCGACACCATCAACTTACTTTCTAAGAATGATATTGTGAACGGCTTACCAAAGTTGAAATATGTCAAGGATCAACTATGTTCTTCATGTGAACTAAGTAAAGCAAAAAAGAAGCACATTCAAGTCAAAGGTTGTTCCAAGTTCAAAGGACGGTTAAATTTTCTTCATATGGACTTATGTGGTCCTATGTGGATTGAAAGCATCAACAGAAAGAAATACATTCTAGTAATTTAGATGACTACTCACGATACACTTGGACTCACTTCCTAAGAACCAATGATGAGACACCAGAAGTACTCAAAGACTTTCTCAATATGATTCAACGCAATCTTAAAGCTCAAGTGATTATTGTTCGTACTGACAGAGGCACATAGTTCTTAAACAAGACACTCCATGCTTATTTTAAAGAAGAAGGCATTGAACATCAAACATCCACTCCTGAAACACCTGAACAAAATAGCGTTTTTGAAAGACAGAACCATACTCTCATTGAGGCTGCTCGAATGATGCTTTCAGCTTCTAAACTTCCTTTATTCTTTTGGGCTGAAGCTATAGCAACCGCATGTTACACTTAGAATAGATCTCTCATAATCCCAAGACATGAACAGACACCATATCACATCATCAATGGCAGAAAACCTTCTCTCAAACACCTTCACATCTTTGGTTGCACTTGTTACATAACCCGAGATGGTGAAAATCTTGACAAAATGAAAGAAAAAGGGGATCTGTACATTTTGGTAGGATATTCTACTCAGTCAAAGGGATATAGAGTCTACAACAAGAGAACCAGATTGATAGTTGAATCCATTCATCTCAACTTTGATGAAATCAAGGAATTGTCAAAGGCGTCAGATTATGACGACTCTGGCCCCGCGCCCCAACTACAAAAGACTTCTGATCATAACAGTTTAGAACTCGGAATTCAAGACCATAGCAATGAACCTTCAAGTTCAAAGCTGGTTCCAAATGTTTCACCTCCAGTAGACACAAATGCTCCGTCATTACAAGACTTGGATTTTCTATTCAGTTCTTTGTTCAAAGAACACTTCACTGTCAGAAACCAAAGTATGTCAAAGGCTTCATCTCTCTTTGGTAATTCTAAACAACAAGATACACAAACTACAATGAATGTTCAAACTACAACAGAACCGATCACTCCAACTACAACTGTCACTACTGAGGAAAACAACACTGATATTCAAGTAAAAATTCAAGTAGAAAATGCACAAATTGACGAAAATGAATTTTACAACATCTTCAGTACACCGGTACGTGAAGAATCTGAGTCATCTACTCGCTATGTTGATTTATCAAACATGCATACATTCTACCAATGTCATCAATCTGAACACCGATGGACTAAAGATCACCCGTTAGAACAAGTTCATGGAAACCCATCCAAGCCAGTGCAAACCAGACGACAACTTGCAACAGATCCTAAAATGTGTATGTTTGCGCTCACCGTGAATACTGCTGAACCAAAAAAAATTAAGGAGGCAATGGATGATTCCGCATGGATCAAGGTAATGCATGATGAGCTTCATCAATTCGACATATTACAAGTCTGGGAACTCATCGACAAACCATTTGGCAAGACTGTAATCAAGCTAAAGTGGTTATGGAAGAACAAAAAGGATGAAGATCAAACTGTCATTCGCAATAAGGCACGACTTGTAGCTAAGGGATATGCTCATGAAGAGGGTATTGATTTCAAAGAATCTTTTGCTCCAGTCGTTCGCTTGGAAGCTGTTCAGATTTTCATCGCCTATGCTGCACACAAATCATTTCCTACATATCATATGGACGTTAAAATGGCATTTCTTAATGGTCCACTAAAGGAGGAGGTTTATGTTACACAACCAGATGGGTTCGTTGATCCTGATCATCCCGAGAAAGTTTGCCGTCTAAGGAAAGCTCTATATGGATTGAAGCAAGCTCTAAGAGCCTGGTATGATGAACCTCCAAATTTCCTGATGTCCAAAGGTTTTACTAAATGTACTATTGACCCTACTCTATTTACGATAAGATACGGGAAAGACATTCTACTTGTGCAAATTTACATCGATGACATTATTTTCGGGTCTACAAACCTAAAAATTTCTAAAAGATTTGAAAATTAATGCACAGTAGATTTGAGATGTCCTTAATGGGGGAAATGAAATTCTTTTTAGGACTTCATATCAACCAATCCCCATGAGGTATCTTTATCAACCATGCCAAGTACACTTTAGAAATACTCAAAAAACATGGTATGGAAAGATGTGAAAGCCTTGGTACACCATTAGCTACTAAACCTAAACTGGATGCAGACTTGAGTGGTACACCTGTTGACCAAACAAAATACCGTAGTATGATCGGGTCACTCATGTATCTGACTTCTAGCAGACCAGACATAGTGCAAGCAGTATGTTACTGTGCACATTATCAAGCAAGACCATGAGAAAAGCACCTCAAAGAGGTTAAAAGGATCTTTAGATACTTAAAGGGTACCATAAATATGGGACTCTGGTATCTAAAGGATTCTGGCTTTGAACTAACCGCATTTTCAGATGTTGATCATGCCGGATGCATTGATACTTGCAAAAGCACTTCTGGAGGAATACAGTTCCTAGGTGATAAGTTAGTCAGCTGGATGTCAAAGAAGCATGACTGCATTGCAATGTCATCAGCAGAAGCAGAGTACGTGGCGTTATCTGCAAGTTGTGCTCAAGTAATGTAGATGAGGACACAGCTTAAGGATTATGGCTTTGATTACAACAAAATACCGTTGTACTGCGACTCTCAGTCAGCCATAGCAATCTCATGCAACCCCGTGCAACACTCCCGTACCAAGCACATCCATACTCGATACCACTTTATCAAGGAACATGTTGAACATGGTATAATTGAATTGTACTTTGTCAGAATTGCATACCAATTAGCTAACATGTTTACTAAAGCCTTACCCGAAGATAGGTTTCAGTATCTCGTCAAACGAATTGGTATGGATGTTTGACTCCAACAGAACTGGAGGTTCTGGCAAATGAATCTACTTGATATATACTCATCAAACATCAAACTGTAGATATTCTTAAAAAGCCAAATACAAAAATATAAAATTTCAAAAAGCAAATACAAAATCAGAAAATTAAAAATACTAAAAAAGAATCTTCTCGGCATGTCTCTTGGAATCGATAACATTTACGTACCTAGAGATGTCGATTAATATTGACACGAGTGTGTAAATGAAGTTCGAGCAAGAGTTCAAAAGTTTCAAAACATGTCATTTCTAATTTTCTTTATGGCTTATGTGCAAATCAGTACATAACCCGAACTTCAAATAAAGGAAAGTTTATACATAAAGATAACTTATCCTATCAACGAGAAAATCAATTTTCTCGGGTCGTGGGCTACTTTACAAATCATTCAATGGTTTGAGCTCATGACAATGGCTTAGATATGAAAAACCATATGTTAGAAGCATTATAAAGCCAATGTAGTGTTTTTCAAAAGTTGAACACAATTTTTCAAGAATTTCTCAATGACAATTCAAAATCTTTCAAAATTGTGTGTTCAATACTCCATCCTATACAAAGTTTTCAAAGACAATCATGTTTCGAACAAATGGTATCATTTTTTATAAATGGGTCACTTTTTGAGGGGGAGTTTTTCAAAAACCAAATTTTTAATGTTTTTGGATACATCATCTCAAGACAATTCTTATGTATTCAAAACATTATAAAAATTCTTAATAACAACTCAGTAATAATAATGACAAGTTAATAGAATGCTTGTTATAAGATGATCCAGTGTTTGGGCACAATTTTTCAAGAATTCTTCAATGACAATTTATAATCTTTCAAAATTATGTGCTCAACACTGTCTCACCCTCAATTTTATATTCTTTTTACAACTTGGTATCATTTTGCTTTGGTGCCAAACATATGTAAAATTGAGGGAGAGCAAGAAGAAAAAGTTCCACATAATTCATGTTGTAACATTTTTCTCCCCACAGAATTTCCATGACAAATTTTAATCACTTGGTATTTCAAAGACTAAGTGAATTAGTATTTAAAATAAGGGGAGAAATGTGATTAAAATTTAATATAGAAAATAATAAGTGATCTAAAGACTCAAAGTGCTTTGTACTCATACCCACATGTGCTAAACACTTTGGTTTATCAATGCACGTATGAAGGGGGAGTTTTTCCTAAAGATGAAACTTTCAAAGTGTTAAACGTATTGATATTCTATCAAACACTTTGATTGATTTTCAATGGTTTTATGGTTACGATCAAATACCCAACAACCTATTAATTTCACAATGATTCTGAAGTCAAAAGGTGGTTAGGTTAGGTATTAGTCCTATGATCCAACCAGAACTGGAGGGATCTACCCAAGGACACTTTATAGTTAGAAATATCAGTCCTTAGGTATGATTTGGAGAAGAATGAGAAACGGGAAAAATGCCGACTAAGACATGATTTAACACTAGAACAATCACAACAAGGTGTTAGTAATGACATCTTGGTAAGCATTGAAGGGGTTGAAGAATGAAAAATAAATGTATGGATAAAGGGTGAAAAGAAAAAATCCCTCCACACATTTTAGGCAAAAACCGGGTCAATACATATGCTATTAGTTTTCACAAAGATGAATTCTGGTATTGAAGACAAGACATCATGGACCCAGTGATGCAATGCATAACCCTTCCCAGCCATTCAAGTTTCTCTCAAAAGATATTTATCTCATTTGTCACAGAGATACACACGACTTCTATTGACTTTCTCACTCCGATTTAGTTGATGTTGAATAGGTGGCCGTCTGCTCCAGCCTCTGATTACTAAAACCAAAATGCACAAATCGAGTCTAGAGCCAAGAGATCAATAAATAAATCTCATTAGGACACATTTCATGACAAACACTCGATTGAACACCATTAAGTTCACAAGCTGTTAACAAGAGTCCTACGCATTATCCTTGTGATTCTGCCAGAACATTCAGAGTGATACTCTTTAGTATTCACAGTGATGAATGGAAATCCTTCTAGTGTCATCATCAAACAACACTATGGTAGGTGACTTGCGAGATTCTATATGAATCAAGCTTGTGTCAACTGGATATCAATTTTGGTCTAGTAAATGAATTGACGACTCAATCAGAAAGATAGTAACTATCTGATTCACTCTTACCGTGTTGTTTGCTTTGAGACGTTCTGGTATTAAGAACAAGCAAGCATGGTGAATCTAATACATCTGTGTTAGAGGATCTTATGCTTTAAGCTGGAAACCCTATCAAGGAGATTCTTCTAAATTGAATCTACCTGATCATAGGTCGGTCCTCACGGAACCGGAGGTTATCGCAACCATATTCCGATGAATGACAAAACCATATTTGTCCATATCTATTGTTTATCACTAACATTAAAATGCAGGTACAAATGACGGTGTTGCAACCTCATTCCAGGAGAGTCTGATTCATTACCACATGCTCATGCTCAAACTACAAAGACATACTATAAGCAAAACTACATGTGTATGTTTCCATGTGTGTGTCGTCTTCTAGAGTTCCTACATCTCCCTCCAATAAACACACCACCCACACTCATCACACATCCCATCGTTTTACTGAAATACTCTATGTACAAGATCCCATAAAGTCGCTGACCCTCAAATATACCGTCACATACTGAAGATATGACCTGTGATCATGTCACTAAATATCAATAGAACACCATCCTCTAGGTGCATATCAAAAACAAAATGTGATAACCTGTACAGTGTAACATCTCCATGTTAATGCACTATATATAGTCACAGACTAGATACACACCAACGTGCCCAAAGTCAAACACATCAATATTAGTCATAGTCACTTCTATGTATGCCCCCCAAAGCATGTTGGTCAAGACACAAGATCACAAGATGTCAAAGACGAACAAAATCTCAAGGATAGAGATTTAAATATCTCAAAATAAAAATCAAAGTCAAAAGAAAAGGTGTTAGGAATTACAGATTTGATGATTACAAAACCCATAAACAGAAATGAAGAAAGAAGAAACAAAAGGAAACAAGATATGCTAAAGAAGGAAACAAGATCAAGATTAATGTTGATTGAAATCAACATTAATGTTGAAGATATAGATTAGTCAAACATTAATGTGATTAGTCAAACATTAATGTGATGATTAATGTCAATTAATTAGTTTCCTAATTGTATTATGTTTTCTTTTGAAACAATAAGGACCTATTATGTAATAGTTAGTTAGCTTTGTTAGTAAGCTAGGGTTTCTTGTAACCTCCCTCTATTATATAAAGAGGGTAGGCGTCTAGGTTACAGGTATCCATTCATAGCAGACTTCTCCAATGAGAGTCTAAGAAACGCATAGAGCGTGTGTAGTAGTTAGTAGTAGTAATAGTTTCTTTATCATGTTTGAATAAAGAAAACCTTATTAGTAATGTTGATTGTGTTCTTCATATTCCGCTGCATATTTTCAATCAATGTTATCATACCCTAGTTGAGTCCAGATCTTGGATTCTACAATTGGTATCAGAGCCTCGTGGCTCTTGATCTAGGGTTTATAAGGTTTTCCTATGTATTTATTTTTCTGTAATTTTTTAAACACATATATTTTGGGTCCACAGACGCCCTTGGATCTTGAACAATGAGGATGTGTATGGTTCATTTTGGAGGTTCAGTTTATGCTATAATTCTTGATTGGAAAAGTTACACGCTCCTTTACAAATATTTGGTCGGAGTATGATACGATTCAGCCCTTGACATTGGATCTAGGATACTGGTCGTTGATGCGACGGAGCTCACTGAGACTATCGGCCATAGTATGTGATCGCCATGCTAATATTGTCTAAAAGAATTATTCAAAGACATTTTATTACATGATATTGTAATAAGCATGTCTTTTTCGCACTGAAGGAAGATTTGATCTATGCTACTGAGTTCAAGATTCAAGAGATGGTGAGTATACTTTTAAGGGGAAGCTTATTGTTGATATACTTAACCATCTACATGCATCACTTGAGGGGAAGCGTTTACGAGTTGCACAAGACCCCTATTAGATGATTACAAAAAGGGGAAGAAGATTTCTGTTGTGCAGCTTATTATTGTGATGACATGTTCTACCATTGTTTCTTCATGCAGATTGTTTTGTAATATCAAATAGGGGAAGATTGTTAGGAATTACAGATTTGATGATTACAAAACCCATAAACAGAAATGAAGAAAGAAGAAACAAAAGGAAACAAGATATGCTAAAGAAGGAAACAAGATCAAGATTAATGTTGATTGAAATCAACATTAATGTTGAAGATATAGATTAGTCAAACATTAATGTGATTAGTCAAACATTAATGTGATGATTAATGTCAATTAATTAGTTTCCTAATTGTATTATGTTTTCTTTTGAAACAATAAGGACCTATTATGTAATAGTTAGTTAGCTTTGTTAGTAAGCTAGGGTTTCTTGTAACCTCCCTCTATTATATAAAGAGGGTAGGCGTCTAGGTTACAGGTATCCATTCAATAGTAGACTTCTCCAATGAGAGTCTAGACACGCATAGAGCGTGTGTAATAGTAGTAGTAGTTTCTTTATCATGTTTGAATAAAGAAAACCTTATTAGTAACATGATTGTGTTCTTTATATTCCGTTGCGTGTTACAATCATTGTTATCATACCCTAGATGAGTCCTAATAACGATCTATGGAGTCATTATAGGATTCCACAAAAGGCTCAAGATCAAAGATCACAAAGCATGAAGGAACAAGCCTACAATGAAGATAAATACCAAGACAAAGACTCAAGAACTCAACGACAAGACAATCTCAAAGACCTTGCTCCGAGGGATATTGTTAGCCTCAAAATATTGAGTCGAACGTAGAATATTTGGTCTTTACTTAGTATAAGTTGTCATAGGATAGAATGGGAAATGGGCTCGTAATATTAATCTAATCTTGTATGTGTTGTGGGCTTAAGCCCAAAGTAATCCCGAGCCCGGCCCATTAGCAAAACCATACGGCCCAACAAGCTCATAAAAGTCGGTCCAAGTGATGGTATAAATACCCTTCTCCAAGATGGAGAGGGTGTTGGTTCTTTTATTTCTTGTAAGGATCCATCCAAACACTCCCTTCTAATCTAATATTTCTTCTTTCTTCTATCTTTATTTCTTCCATCATTTTTGTCCCATTTGGTTTATGTGTAGAAGTGATCATGGTTTGATATAGGGATAATAGTTTGGGACTTTTTTAGAAGAAGAACTCTGACGTTCTGAGGAATGTCATAGTCAAGAACAAGTTGAGATAATTCTTCTTTGGTCAATATGCACGTTTGAAAGGCGATAATAAATTTGGCATCCATGGAAAGACAAGAAAAGGGAAAATGACCTTGCGGGTAGAAGATTTGGCAGCAGTGAATAAATGAAGGAAAGTAAAAGTGAAGATAATGTTTAGATTATAATCCCTTTAAATGACGAAAGGAGTAGAATTCGGTTCGTACACATGTACGGCTTGATATTCGGATAGTTTTGAAATTTAAATTTCAACCAAAGATGGGATGTTCACATTTTTCAAGGAAGCCTTTTCATTATCTTGGATGCTTCTGTAACTAATATCCTTCTAAGTGGGATTAGCATTTAGTGCATAGAGCACGCACATGATAGGTCTTTGATTTGGCCTTCAATATTTTAAAGTCAAAAGCAATGCATCTATAGATGTATATTCAATGCATCCATATATTGGTCTTCAATATTTTAAAGTCGAAAGCATAATGCATCCTAGATAGCTATATTCAAATCTGACATCCATTATATGTATAATCTTATTTCAGACCTAGGGGGATTGATGAACGTGCCTCCTCTCATCTCTGGCTCGAAGGCCTCCTCTTCGAGCTCGTATGGGATCTACTCCCAAACATGCCTAAGAACCTTTGAATAGTTTCTAGTGGCGTAAAATCATCTTCGCGATGGTTACCAGTATGGGAACTTGTCACGCGAATCCCTACACCCTTTGCGGTGGGTCTTCGACGAAACTAGGGCAAAGGTCAAGACTTGGTCAAGTCTAAACCCACGTTCTCCCTCTTTGTCAAGGTTTACCCGCCAAGACAGAGATCGTGGTACACAACCCTGTAATCACCCCTTAAATCGTGGAACATCTCCATGATCACCGGTTTATGTACAATGCCTTGCAACAACCTATTTCTGTACCTATAAATGGATGGCAAGGTCCTTAGGTATGTTTCACGCTTTTCATACACACTTACTTACCTCACATACATTCATTATTCCCAAAAGCACATACTTACTCTCACGCAAGAGGTGATTCGCAGGGACACCCCATGTGCCTCACTTAACATAGTGTTTCCATTGGTGTTGTCACAGGTTATACAAGACTTGGTAATTAAGCATTCACCCTATGAACTCTTCGATCCCCATTAAAGCTTGATCGTGTCCATATTTGCACAATCAATTATGTTTATCAATTTATACTCATTTACGTGCTTTTGTATGCGACCTATAAATCAACTGGATCTAGTTGTGCTGACCAAGTAGACTAGATTAACCGGGATAGCTCTCCATATAGTGACTTACATTACTATAATCATAGGATCACAAATAATGACATGTCTTTACCATTGGTTTAGTGAACAAGTTGGACTAGCAGGTAACCTGGGATCAACAAATGACGTTCTGATTCCCTTGGTAAGGACTTGGACAGTGGACTACTAGTATGTAAGATGTCGTTAACCAGTAAGTTAGTAAAGTCTCATTGAGCTAGGATTCGATAAGATCACCATTATTGTTTTCCTAAGACAGATTATAATCAACAAAAGATTGCTTTAAGCGGATGCGTTTAATTATGATAGAATTAGCGTGTCTAGGGTTTAGGAAGAAGTACCACCTAAATCTAGGAATGATATACCCCTCGAGATAAGTCAATCGTTGTACTAATAAACAAACATGCGTTTTAATTGGATTAATCATGGTTAATACAGTTTCCTTATAATAGGCTTGACCGCTCTTCTATATTATGATTATCTGCTTGCGTGTGTTATCGTGACTAAAGTAGATTTAAGTTACCACCAAAACCTGTGCCAGTCTCTTAGACTGAAACCCCCTTATCCGTTAGAATTAGGTTTAGCATACGTTTAACTTAGAATTAACTTAGATTAGAACTAACATAGATAACTAAAATACTGGTAGACTTAGGAATTAACGCTCTCGCTCTTAGTGATCGACACCCTACTAACTAACTAAGCTACAACTGATCGGGTCCACTGCCCGTTAGTGTTGTTTTTAGGTAAAGTCGGCAAAATATAAATGTAAAACTTGATAATAAGTAATACCTACAACAACGACACATCAAGTTTTTGGCGTCGTTGCCGAGGAGTGAAGTTGTTTAATTATTATTTATTAGTGTTTTAGTTTAGATTTAATTTAGTTTATATTATTTTGCATATTTGTGTGTGTTGATTTTTTGCATTGTATATTTTGCATATTTGTATGTTTGTGTATTTTTCTGCATTATTAAAGTCTGCTGTAATTTTTTGAGTTTAAAACTCAATACGGCGTATTCATCTTTTTTGATACGGCGTATAAAATTTTTTCTAAACAAATACAGCCTATTCGACTTTTACATAAATACGACGTATTCAATTTACTGAATACGGCGTATTAGTCTATTTGACCTTTTCCTTTCCTAGCCAATTTATTACAGGAAATGGACGACCCCGACATCACTATGGAAGAGTATGTTCAGCTTGAAGCTGAAAAATCATGTAGGCGCGGTCAGGAGTTTAACTGGGAAACTACTTTTTTTTAGAACAGCTATTTTATTGATAACAAAAACTCTAGCAAGAAGCTAGCAATTACAAAGAAACAAGGAAAGGGTTTTTAAGCCACTCGTTCCAACTAAACGAAGCTTTACATCTATACCGACACCAATAAAAAGACCGAGAAACTACATCTTCAAAAATCATCGCCTTCGATGGAGATTTCGAATCAAAAATGTGCTTATTACGATAAGACCATAAGTTCCACCACATTACGTAAAAAACACTTCAAGCACCTGCTTATGCTTAGACGAAAGACGAAGATTTACAAGCCAAGCAATCCAATGTTCATATGAATCAACCTCAACATAAGTAACATTCCACCAGCTTGTTATCTTACGAGTAATATCTCTAACCATGTGACAGGTGAAAAACAAATGACTAGTCGACTCCGCCCCGTTATCACAAATAGAACACATAATAGACTCAATATCTATACCTCGGCGAGAAATATTGAACCTCGTCAGTAACGAATCTATCTTAACTTTCCATGCATGAACATTCACCTTAATAGGAATAGATTTAATCCACCGAGTCTTTGTTCCAACATCCGGGAGCAATTTATCGTCTATCACCTTTCTGACTGAAGCAACTGATAAATCCCCCGAGCTCTCCAAGGACCATATCCATCTATCTGACATAAGCACGAAAGTAACATCATGAACCTGACCCGATAAAGCATCATATTGTTCCTGTTCTACACCGCCCCTCGGTTTACGACAAAACGAAGACTCCAAACTGGAATGGGCCAACTTCGTACCAACAGTCATCGACTTACAAGTCTCAAGGGCATACATACGCGGGTATAGGTTTTTAAGCGCATTATCTCCGACCCAAATGTCCTCCCAGAAAGCAATCTTCTCCTTATTCCTTAACTTTATACGCATACAATCGAGTAAATTAATACCTTGTTTTTTCAAAGCATTAATTTCGTGCACTATATTCATCCAACAAGACTGAATACCAGCTTTCGCATACATTCCCACTTTCTCGTCGTCTCCATGAATCGCCTTAATGACTCTCGCCCATAAAGACGTAAATTGAGTATAGAACCTCCATACCCATTTGCACATCAGACCTCTATTCAATGCATATAAGCTTGAGACACCAAGCCCCCCTTTCTCTTTAGAAGCCAACGCGTTATTCCATTTTACCCAGGTCGATTTCTTACTTTTCAGTTCATGACCATTTAAAAAATGGCTGCGGATAGACTCTAACATGCGAAGCACACTCAACGGAACTATAAAAATAGACATGTGAAATATAGGCATCGATCCTAAGACCGACTTGAGTAGAGTTAACCTTCCTCCAATTGAAAGCGCCTTCATTTTCTAGTTAGAGAGTCGGGCTTTCACCCGATCGACAACCTCATTCCAAGCTTGAACCCGAGACATTGACCCACCAACTTTCGAACCTAAGTACGAAAATGGAGTTTTAAGAATAAGGCAGCCAAGTTTTTTAGCTGCACACTTAACTTTGTCTCTCTCCACAAGGACCCCCATTAGTTTACTTTTGCTCATATTAATCTGCAAACCTGATGCGCGGAAAAAACATTCCTGCACATGAACTAAAGTGTTAATGTTACCATCACACCACTGTCCCCACAAAAACCGCATCGTCCACGTAAAACATATGAGAAAGATTCAACAAAGGGCTTAGCTTAATTCCTTTATACATACCAGCATCTACCACCCTTTGAAATGATAAATGCAAACTTTCCATAACTAATATGAACAAGAACGGGGATAACGGATCACCTTGCTTTAGACCTTTGTAGAATTGAAATTCCTCCGTAGGACTACCATTAATATTAATCGAACCTCTCGAAGATCTAAGACAGCTTTGGATCCAATTACACCACTTATCACCAAAACCAAACTTTTTCAAAACATCATCCAAAAAATCCCATCGAACCGAGTCATAAGCTTTCTCAAAATCAACCTTAAAAATTAAAGATTGTTTCTTTTTCGACTTGCACCATTGTAACACTTCATTAAGAATAAAAGGACCGTCTAAAATTTGTCTATCCGCGATAAAAGCTGATTGCGCCTCGTTAACAATATCTCCCAAAACAACAACAACAAGACGGTTCGCCAGTATTTTTGCAATGATTTTATACAAACTTCCAATAAGACTTATTGGTCTAAAATCTTTTACCAAGTTAGCATCCAGAATTTTCAGAATCAATGCAATAAAAGATTAATTGCAGCCTTTAGGGATGTCACCATATGTAAAGAAATGCTTAACGGCTTCGAACACATCATTTTCAATAATCTTCCAGAAACGATGGTAAAAACCAAATGTAAAACCGTCTGGACCAAGAGACTTGTCAGTCCCACAGTCCCAACCCGCCCTCTTTATCTCTTCTTTAGACACATCAAGCTCCAACTCAACCTGCTGATCAAAGGATAAGGTTTTAGGATAACGCATATCAATATAAGCTCGACTAGCATCAGGTTTATCAAATCTTCTTCTAAAATGTTGAAGAAATTCACGTTTTACCATATTCGGGCTATCAGTCCATATACCATCAACCATAATGCCTCGAATAGTAAGTTGACTCCATTTTTTATTCAGCACACCATGGAAGAAACTAGAATTCTCGTCACCCTCAATAGACCATTTAACCTTTGCTTTTTGAGCCATTTCCAACGATTGAAGTTTATCTATATCTTGAAGGGTTTTAACAACCTTCATTCTTTTATTGATGACCTCATCATTACCTTTGCCTTTGTCAATAATATCTTCTAGAGCCTCTAAATCTTCTTTGTGTTTTGCTTTTACATATTTTGTATTTTTCATATTCCCTTTATTCCACTCACGAATCTTCATTTTGAGATATTTCAACTTCTTCATCATATATTAATATCTTTTTCAGCAATTTCTTTTTTCTTTTTGAGCAATGTATAGATACTGAAAGGGTCCTCAGAATGATTCTCCTGTTGACCCGTAGACGCCTCATCTAATTTATTGTTGTTCTGCCCTCTTTCCTCAAACAATGTTTCCAGAACCTCTTCCACATCACTATCACCTCTATAGATACCCATAGTCAAGTACTTTTAGAATCACCGCCCCCGTATTATCCCCCCCCCCCCCCCCACTTAGAACCATCATCAGACTCATCTTCATCTTCTGATTCCTCCAAAAAAATCAAGGACCCATCCAGGAGCTTCTTTGACCCGAATCCAAAAAACCTTGCCACGAAAAATGATTTTAAAAGCCTCAAAGATATTCTTTTCAAACTTTGTGTAGATGCATATTCTTTTCGAGTGAAAGCACTTATCTTCCTGATCATCAATGTGTAGTAGCTCCCCCTATTTAGACGCAATGCGTTTAAATGTATTGCCCGACCACAATTTAAATGGGATGCCTTCAATCTCCACCCAAACAATTCTTCCTTCAGAATTAAACTCCATTGATGCTTGCTTCAACTGAGAAAACCAAGACCCAGCACCCACATTATCATGGAACAATTTTTTTGAATCTTCTGAAGCAAATCCCAACAGAACCCATAACTCCCCCATATACTGAATTCTTATATCATCAAAGCCTTCATTAGTTAATGCCATCTTTAGATTAGATAATGATGCAAATTCTTTCACCCTTCCCAACAGGGAATTAGACAGATCCTTTGAATACAAACACTCATAGAGAGGACACGGTTAATTCGTTAGCGTATGAGGCTGATGCGCGTTTAGGGGATCCAGTTTATGGTTGTGTTGGTTAGATTTTGGTTTTACAGCATAGGTTAAAGCAAGTTCAAGTTGATTTACATAGTGCTAAGCAGGAGTTAGCTACTTATATGGGACCGAGTGCTATGATGCCTAATTTGTCACAAGTGTTTATGCAACAGTACGCAAATATGCAACCAATGTTGGGACAGATGGGTGGGATTGGACCAGTTGGAACAATGGTGCCGGGTACGCCTTCTAATATGCAGCCGATACTAGGCCTTCAAGGATCACGAGAGGCTCAGCAACAACAGCAGTTATACGAGGCGCAACAACAACAGTTGGTTGATGCTGCAAGAGAACAAGAAATGTTTAGGAACTTTGAGCAACAACAGTTACAACAGTTGCAACAACAACAACAGTCGCAACATCATCAGCAGATTGATCTAATGAGGTATAATAGAGGGTTTGATGTTACTGGACCATCTGGGCAGCAGGTGAACACTAGTGGGTTCACTCACTTAACTGGCCCATCAAACATGGCTCCATCTTTAGCTTTGGGTGGATCATATGACAATGCCATGCACAGCGACGGAGCCAGTAGGGGGGCTGGAGGGTGCTCGCCCCCCCTAACAATTGAAGAACCACCATACATCTAAGTGAGAAGAAATAAAAACAAGAAGCAATTTGTTAAAGAATCTAATTTTTTTAATAGAGGTTTTGAGGTCTGGTATTTTTATGAAGAAGATGACCCAAAAAACAAATAAAAAATTCGTTTGTATATATCTTAATGACAGTGGTGAGTGGACAGTAGTTTATTTTCATTCAAAATTTCAACTTTAACCCTTATAGATTGTAATTTATCATAATTCGGCTAAAACATTGTAGTGAACCTATTTTGAAAAAAAAACTACATTAGTTTGTATTATACTATAATGATTAAACCATACCCGCTATCATTTGCGTCAACCTTTGCCCATTTTATTCATTGAACACGTATGTCTCATCTAATCTAGTAATTGTATGTTACTACCTAAAAGAATATCATTGAACACGTATGTCAAACGATTTAAACTTCAATCTAGCTTCTAAATCAAAAAAATGTATATTACTATCGGAAAAAAAATTGAGCCCCCCTTAATACCAATTTCTAGCTCCGTCCCTGGCCATGCAGCTGGTCCCTTTATCTGATAATGAGCAAAATGAGCTATTTTCATTCACTTTCAACCATCAGTCATCATATCATTCTTCACACCACATAGGTATTTGACTATATTTATTACTTTACAGTTATAATGCTTATGCACTATGATATACTTGTATACATGTGTAGCTATATTATAAATATTGTTTATTTACATGAGTAGAAATACCAAAATAAGCCTTTATTGCAAAAGGGGTACAATGTGAGCTAGATGAGTCACAATCAGTAATCATATCATTGAACATTTATTGAAGCTATTTTAGTTGATTTTTTAGGAGTTAAGATAGTAAAACAAGTATCTTTATTTGCCAAAATCACATAAAGATGCAGACAAGTTTTGGACTTTGGTATAGTTATGATGTTATCTTGATTAGTTTTAAAGTACAAATCATAAGATAACCTCATCATCACTTATTTACACTTTTGTCCAATACCATAGTTACCAAAGAGAAGAATAGTATTAGGTGTGTAAGATACTAAAATAACCTCATCACTTGTTACACTTTTGTCCAATACCATAGTTACCAAAGAGAAGAATAGTATTAGGTGTGTAAGATACTAAAATACAGTCAATATGATGCTACTCCTATATGTTTATAGTATGATGATAATTCATAACTTGCAATGCTTTCACACTTTTGATTTTATATTATTTTTATACAAAGGTACAAAGTCAATGGAGAGGATTTGACCAATGGATGTCTAGCTAGTTTCTTTTAGTATTTATTTGTTTTTTATTGAATAGATGATTTGGACATAAAAACTTTGTTTTTACTATGGTGTCAACAAATATAGGTTATAACACATTAATATAATTATCAAAATCGAACGATGATCAAACTCGGACAAGTCAGTCAAAACGCACGAACAAAGTGACTTGTTTTTAATAAACTCACAAAAGGCCAGCATATTAGGTGTTTCGTTAGCGCCTTTGATAGGCACTCCATGGTTTAGTTGGTTACCATTAAGTGCTATATATGAAGCAACATGGATATACATTAGAATATAGCAAATGAAGTGCTGTACAAAAATTACAAATTTCATAGCATTTCAGAAAGCCTAAAAGTACTAAATGCTATGTCTATTAATTAGCAAATAGTATACTTCAAATCTGATTGATACCAAATGACATATTTCATACTGGTAATAAATTCATCTTCTGTGCATGTTACTGTGATTCTTTATTATTCATTCCTTGCAGTTAAACTGAGACTTTTGAAGCCAGCAAAGTTAAACCAAGAGAATAGGTTGAATCCCACTCTAGATAGATCTTTACTGCCTATTAAGGATGGTGAATAGCCTATGTAATCACAAGCTAAACAAAAGAGAGGCTCTTACTAAACAAAGCTAATGCCTATGCGGAAATTAGACAAAGCCAATAAGAAGAACAAGACTAATAAAAACTAAAAGATCCTTATATGGATTTCTATTAAATAACAAGGAGAATTGTGTTTTCTAAATGTGTACAATTCCATAAGCCGTGGGTTCTATATATAATGGTGAAACCCTAAACGGTATCTACTAAAAACACGTAAGTATGAGATGCATGACTCATTCTTCCTTATTTAGCTCATGCATATCCTCATCTAATATCTTATCCTGGAATAACTGTTTGACTTCTACCAGGACTAAATACTCTACCAGTAGGAACTAGACTTAGCCTACCACGACTAACTATGATAATAACCTTACCAGCAGGAACTACATACCTGCCAGTAGGAACTACTATTATTCTACCAGCAGGAACTACATACCTGCCAGTAGAAACTAAGTATTACAAATATTCCTAACAATCCTCCCCTAAACTGGAATTTGACTATGTTAATTTCCAGTTTCTAGATAGATCTTCAGTCTTGAACCTTGAGGATTGAAATAAGAACTTTTCAGCAACATCTAATCTGCTTGAGTCTTGTCTTGAATACTTAAAAATTCTGCACAAAATAGTTGAATATCTCTAGAGGAAACAACATAAGCAGATCTTGTGGCAAGCAGATTAGTCTTCATAAATCTTGAAGCATAGACCAGATTGAAGATGAACATCAAAAAAAAATAGCCACGTGAAAAACCTTCAGGAAATTGTGAACTAGCAATTGACTGTGGGACCACCTCAGCAACATGAGTAGATTTGATAAGCCTTTACCAAGTAGCTACTCACTCTTGGGCTAGCTAATCCTTCGGTGGAATCATGACATCACCCTGGTGAATTAATAACCAGTCCAACTCTTTGAACATGAATCATTGGTGAATTGGAATACCCTAATGATTTTTGGCAAATCATCAAAGCCATAAACGGATTTTATATGTCTTTACCTGTAGCCGTTCGCTCAGGACTAGCCAACTCTTTGTTGTGATAACAAGGTGAGATGATTACCCTATAATTTTTAGCAAATTGTCAGCTATCAACGGATTTGGTAAGTCTTTACCTGATAGCCGTTTGCTCAGGACTAGTCAACTCTTTGTTGTCTATTAGACATGGTGAGTTGAATACCATTTGCTGTGTGGTGGTAAGCCAACACCCAATCCCTGAAAGCGGTTGCTTTATATTTAAAAGTTGTTAACCAGATAACCAAGTATCATTCCAAACTGTATGCACATCAAAAACTTTTTCCATACTCAAAAACGTATTTTTTTCATAGTTGGTTCATAAGCTAATAAGTATAGAGATAAAATATATATATATATATATATATATATATATATATATATATATATATATATAATAGTATAGTTAGCAAAAAGATTTATGATATATACTATAGTTAACGGTACCAGTGATGAACATCAGAACGCTTGGAATCAGCAATTTGTTGCTTAAGAAACTTAATCAACTGAATACCAGTGGTAAGATCATTACCAATGGACTCTCGATCAATTTCCAGTTGATGATCCAACATTCTCTCCATGAACTTGACAGTGAGAGGATATTTCTTATCCACAAACATATAGAGCACAAGACCACCCACTGTCTCCAACACATGAATACCAGATAAAGAATAGAGTTTCCAACTTTGAATCCTCCATGTGTGTTGGTTCTTCCAAACTGCACTACCATCATTCAACTCATGGGAATCTATCAACACCTTTAGCTCTCCCCAAAGAACAAGACCAGCACCTTCAGCTTCTTGTCTTGATAAAAAGTCATCACACGACCATAGATAGTCATCAAATCAGCCCGAGTGACTAAGTGAAGTATTTCCCTAAGGCTAGTGAAAAACTTTTGAGAGCTGTCTTTCTGGTAGATGACATTAATTGTGCCTAAACCTGTAGGCAACAATTCCCAGTCAACAACAGCATATAAGGGGACAGAAGTTTCACAATCAGAATTATCCTCATCAGAGGCATATTTGATACACAGTTTGTGCTCAGCATCAGGATCGCCTTCTTCAATGGGTATAGAAGATGGAGAGACATGAACACCTTTTCGGCCTAATAACTTCCTCTTTGTACCAACTCTTTTGATTGAGGAGTCATCTTTTGGCACCTCAGTAGTACCGGTAGAAGGAACTTGAATATCCTCAGTTGAAACACCCTGAGTATGAACTTCTTCTTCTGCAGCATTCTGAGAAGGAGAAGAATCTTTACCTTCCTCTTCGAGAACATCCTGAGAAGGAGCTTCTACTTCACTAGTCTTGAGTTTCTTTGAAGAGGCATGTTCCAATGGAATACCATCTCTTTTCAACCCTCTTGAGAATGCAACAGCTCTCTGAATCTTATCAAACTCGTCTTGAAGTTGTTCAGGGGTGAGTTTTTTAACCTGAGCCATAGACCAGCCAGTAGAATAAATAGCAGAGCTTTGATTCTTCACATACATTTGCATGTAGTTCCGTAGTTGAGCTGGTGTCATTGGCCGTTCCCGCAATTCCTTGAGCCGTTGCACAAAAAGCTCATTTCTCCTATTCTTCACCAAGGCAACCATCTTTGCCGCAAATGAGTCATCAGTAGCCTCTACTCCCAATAGTGTGGAAGACAAATCTGGATTTGCTTGAACTCGAGCCATGATTTCATTCCAATCAGCATCTGAGTAGTGTGTAGCAGATGCAAGAATCTCTTGTTGTCTTTTTCGTTGTGCTTCAGACATCTCCAAATCTTCAGACATTTGCCTTGCTAGATTGGCATCTTGCATAATAGATTCAACTCTTTGTCTGTCTATATCTGCTTGTTCTTGAGCATGTAACCTTTGAGCTGCCTCCCAACCTAATCTTTCATCTTCTAACTGCTTGAAAGACCTCTCTTGAGTTGGAGTAGGTTCATCAACAGCTATACCTTTACCAGGTGATGAAGGAGTAACAGGTGTAGTACCACTCTGAGTAGTAATTAGTTCAGCAGCAGGAATAGAGCCACTACCAGTAGTAATGGGAACACTACCAGTAGGAAGATGCGTACTAGCTGTAGGAACTGGATCACTAGCAGGAATAGAGCTACTAGGAGGAACAATTGAACTACCAGGAGAAACTGTTGAAATACCATGAGAAATTGTGACAGCAGTAGGAATGTCTGTAGCAGCAGTACTATCTGTAAGACCACCAGGAGTATCTCTATCATGTGAAACATCCATCTTAGAATTGTCTGTTGTAGTTCTTCCTCTACTTGCCCTTGTGTAAGTTCTCAACCTTCTTGATGAAACTTGAGAAGGTAACTTTGCAACTTTCTCAGCATGAAGTTTAGATTGAGACAAAATGTGAGCAGCTTCAAGAGTGCTAGAGCTGAAATCTTGTGAAGGAGATTCCCCTAAAGCTGTATCTTTAGAGGGAGGTACAAAAGGTGATTGTTGAGCAGCCAGAGATGCATTTGCCAGGGCCAAGAGTGATTCCATATCAATGTCCTGCTCCATCTTTTCAGCTTCATCATCAGATTCTTATATGACTGACTTTCTCTTCCTTCTCTTGAGCTCACTTTCCAGCTTTTTGACCCTCCTTACCAAGGTAATGATAGCATTTCCAAGAGTCATTTTTGTATCCTTAAGCTCAGACTCCAAGGACTCAGTTTTCTGCATAAACTTTAAAACAAGAGAGGATAAAGCTGTTAGAGACAAAGGGTCCTCAGCACCTCCTGAAGTTTGACCTGCAGAGGGAGTTGCTTCATGAAACCTCGGAGAAGATGCATGGAATGAGCCTCCCAAAGGGTCAGAAGTATGTTGTGTTGGGGATGTAGACAGATTGGCTTGAGTCTGGTCAGGGACAGGTATAGGCTCAGGAATATGTTTAGGAATGGGTTGGGGAACAAGTTGGGCAACTACCCCCGCACCTTCACCTTCTTCATTTTGGGGAAGCATAGTCGCTAAAAGTGGCATAGGTTGCCCCGCAAAGTTAAGCTTCATATTTGCAAAAAGTTTACTGGAGAGCTTGAACACATTGTATTGTCTTGTGATACGAGTTTCTACACCTAAAATGGTTTGAAGAAATCGCGGAAACATTAAAAACTTTTTGGGATTGGCTATGTTACTAACCATCCCCTTGAAAATGTAGCTTGACCAGTTGAATCTTCTCCCATCAGACAGACAAATAAGAGCAACAGCAAGTGAGCTACCAAATTGATCCCAACTTCCAGATTTGGTACTGAGACAGTGAAGAATGGTGTGGACCAAAAACCTCCATTGAGGTGAAAACTTGTTCTTGAAAAAGGTTAACTTGCCCTCAGTAACATACCCAATGTTATCCATTCCAGAGTAGATTTCCACAATGGGTAAATCATCAATACCACCATCATCAGCTAATTGAAGTTTACTTCTTACAGAGTCCTCAGTAATGGTGTATGGGGTCGCATCAATGGTAGCAAGGATAGCTGGAGAACCTAACTCAGGATTCCTGAGTGTAGCCGTAGACCAAAATTGTTTGACTAATGAGTCAAAGATGATGGGGTTATGTTCAAGAGCATACCTTATGTGAGAAGCCCTCAAAAAATCAAGAATTTGATGATAATCAGCACTGCCAGTGGGTTTTTGCAGATAGCCTACTTTGTTGTGTTCGTCCCTGTATCTTAGTGCGGCCATTGATGAGTTTGTTAGATGGTTGAGAGTTTGTGCTGGTTGTTAATCGGAATTGTGAGTTGATACTGGTTCTATTGGACCGTTTGGAAATTAGGGTTTTATGGAAAAATTAACTGTTATAGTGTGAGAAAACAGTAATTATCTATTAAATAGAAAACCCTTTGACGAATTTAATGTCAAGAATATCTGAACGGTAATTATTAATGAAGATAAAAACTTATTTAATCAACCAGTACAAACAGACATAACCAGCACAAATAAAAGTCAACCATGAGAAAAATTAACATTACCAGTAGGAAGTGGTCAACCAGTAGGAAAATTTGAAACTACCAGTAGAAACTCTGGTAACACCAGAGGGAATACCTGAACTACCAGTAAGAACTCTTTGTTATCAAAATAAGGCCACCTGACCATTTAGAACACTTAGTAAAGCACGAATCCATCCTCTTGAACCATGAGTCTACAAAAAGTGAGACAAGACACACAAAACATCTACCATGAAGTCAAAAAGAAAATTAACTATCAGTGTGAACTAAATACAGACATGCAGTAGGAACAAAAACTACCAGAAGAAACAAATAAAATTACCAGTAGAAACAATTAAAGCTGCCAAAAGAAACAAATAAAATTACTAGTAGAAACAAGTAAAGCTACCAAAAGAAACAAATAAAATTACCAGTAGAAAAATACAACTACTAAGAGAAAATTGAAGAAAATTTTACAACATCAGCCCTCCCCTTGGACTTAAATCCTCCCCTCAACCATAGCATCTATGGATTAAGCATCCCAATGTTAACCACAAGATGATTAAACCTAGGTCCATTAAATGCCTTGGTTAACAAATCAGCCACATTATCATCAGTATGTATTTTAAGCACTTGAATAAGTTTCTTTTCATTAGCATCTCTTATGAAATGGTGCCTAATTTCTATGTGCTTTGTCCGTTGGTGAAAAACTGGGTTTTTAACTATGCAAATGGTACTTTGGTTATCAATAAAGATTTTGGTATTCATAAAGTTATACCCATAATCTAACAACTGATTTTGTATCCAGAGTACCTGAGCACAGCAGTTGGCAGCAGCAACATACTCAGCCTCAGTGGAAGAGGTAGCCACAATTGTTTGCTTTTTGCATTGCCATGAGATCAACCTCCTACCCAGAAACTGACATCCACCAGTTGTGGATTTCCTATCCTTGTTTGCCCCAGCATAATCACTGTCACTATAAGCTTCAAGCACAAAAGGTGACTCTCTAGGGTACCATAAGCCCAACTTAGGTTGGCCTTTAAGATACTTGAAAATCTTCTTCACTGCTTCCAAATTTGAAGTAGTAGGAGTGACTTGATTCCTTGAACAAGCACTGACTGCAAACATTATATCAGGCCTTGAAGCTGTCAAGTACATTAGTGAACCTATCATGGATCTGTATAAATGTACATTTACAGGACTATCAGGTTCATTCTTGGACTTAGGCTTTGGAGCTTCATAGGGTGTAGTTGCAGTCCTGACACTTTCCAAATCAAACTTCTTCAGTATCTCTTGCACATACTTTGCTTGGCTGATAAAAATTCCATCAGGTCTTTGGTGAACTTGTAATCCTAAGAAGAAGGTTAGTTCACCCATAGCACTCATTTCAAATTCTCCCTTCATCAAGGTCTCAAATTCATCACACCAGGCCTTCTTTATAGATCCAAAGATGATGTCATCCACATAAACTTGTACCAGGATGATATCTCTTTTGTGCTTCTTAAGAAAGAGAGTCTTGTCAATGGTGCCTCTTCTATAACCATGTTTCAGCAAAAAGGTAGAAAGGGTTGCATACCAAGCTCTTGGTGCTTGATGAAGTCCATATAGAGCTTTGACTACCTTGTATACCTTCTTGGGATGTTGAGGATCCACAAATCCCTTAGGTTGAGTGACATAAACCTCCTCATCAATTTTTCCATAAAGAAACGCACTCTTAACATCCATCTGATAAACCATAAATCCCATGTAAGAGGCAAATGCTAAAAACAATCTGATTGCCTCTATTCTTGCAACTGGAGCAAAGACTTCATCATAATCAATTCCCTCCTCCTGTCTATGTCCTTGAGCTACAAGTCTAGCCTTGTTTCTGATAACAATCCCCCTGGCATCTCTTTTGTTTTTAAGTATCCACTTAGTCCTAATTGCATATTTACCATTAGGCAAATCAACAAGAACCCATACATTTTGAAACTTGAACTGTTGCATTTCTTCCTGCATAGCATCAACCCAACTTGGATCTTCAAGGGCCTGAGCTACACTTCTTGGTTTAACTTGAGAAAGAAAACAAGCAAACAGACAATGTTTAAAGTCTGTATGATTGTTTCTCTACTGGTCATGAATATAACTGATAAAAGCAGATTCACCAGTAGTAGTCTTATTGACCCTTGTTTGAACAGATGAATTTGGTTCCCCAATAATTAGAGATTGAGGATGTACTGTATTGATCCGCTTAGTTGCCACAGGACTGACTTCCACAGTTGATGCTAAATTGTTTTAGATCATCCTCATACTCATCATCATCTTGGAAGAAGAGAAAATAACCATGGTGACGGTACATTATTTCCAAGGTTGATGGACTGGAGAATCATGTTGTGGGCTCTGCATCAAGATATGAGCCAGTTGTCTACAGAGGTAATGGAACACCACCAGTAGGAACTCGAAACATCATAGGAGAAATCCATTGTATCACAGAGGAACACTGGAGGCTGACAGTTGGAACTGGTTTGCTAAAGTAGGATACTGTTGTTGCACTAGCCTCTTTTGATCGTTCCTCAACATCTTTTGCAACCCCAATCCATAGTCTCTCGCATAGAGGTGGCTCTTTGTTCCTTAACTTCAGGTTTGCAAGTCCTGTTGATAAATGTTCTTCAGCAGTATCAACTCGTACCCATTACTGTGAGCATCTGATGTATCTGCTGACTTAGCTCCTGGAATGTGTTGGATGGATAAGAGAGGGACTAGAATAACTTGTCATCCACTCTCAGAATCTGAATTCATCACCCTGGAAACCTGCTAGGTTTGAAGAAACATCTTTTGTACCTGCAGTCGGATTAGTTTATCACGATTTATAGCCTAAGGAATCTGTTAATATTAGTCAAGATCAAAGGCACTCATGACCATTACCTAGTATTAGCCTTTTCCTCAGAAAATCAGATTCAGTGTTCTTCACCCTTTTTAGCCATGTTTATATACCCTGTAAGCTCTATTACTGCAGGTATCTACAAGACACCTAATCAGCCTTTCCACAAATTTTACCCAAATGTCACTTGTATTCAAAATGGTCACATGACTCCCAAAGGTTTAAATGACTGATGGAAGGAGTCTTCCCAGTCAACAAAGCATAAGGTGTCTTATTGTGAGGGTTTGTTATCAAGACTCTATTTAGGACAATATCAAGCAATACTTACGCTGTAGTCCACATAACTTAGTAGTAACTTAGGTCAGCCCTATCAATAGTTCTAGGTGGCCTCTATGAGGGTTCTATTTTTCCTCTCATCAACTCCATTTTGCTGAGGGGTTCTAGCATTACTGTAATCCCTTTTTATCTCTTTTTCCCCACAGAGTTTAATCAATTTTGCATTCTTAAACTCTGTACCATTATCACATCTAATAGCTTTTACCTTTTTATTTAGCTAGTTTTCTACAAGGGAAATAAAGTCCTTAAAGATTGGATATGTCTCATCCTTAGTCTCTTTTATAGAAAAGAAAAACTCCCAACAAACCTGCTTATGGTCATCAGTGATCACAAGGTAGTACAAAATTTGTGGCTCTTTGCTATCGAATGGAATGTAGGACAAAGAGGTTCATATGAAGCAATTGTAAAGGCCTCAAAATGGAGCTCAACCATACAGCAATAATGGCCTTATAGGGTGGCTTTGTGTTGCTTGCCTTTGCAACATGCAACACAAAGTATGTGTCAATTATTGATCAGATTTGGGGGGAGGCCTCTGACAGGTTATTTTATTTGTTACTAACTTTATTCATATTTTTATAGTTCTATGACCCATCTTCTATGCCACTTTAATGCTCATCAGAGGAAGCTATTGGCCACAAAACAAGCCAAATTATCTTGGGAGCAAGATTATTCAAGTTAAAAGTATAATAAATTGTGCTTCCTTAGACCCGTTTTAGTTAACACCATGCTTTCATCTAGGAGTTTGAAATATCGTTTGGAGAGGGCAGATAATCAGTGTCTGTGAAAGGATACTCTATTCTTTTGTCACATCTGGTGAGGACCGAGAAACAAGTTGACATTATTGAGTTCCTTCACTAGTATACATTTTCAAATCTAACTTAGAGTCATGATTGTCCTTTTACTGTTATTTGCCCTTTACCACCTCCAAAAGTCACTATGCCAACTTTAAAAGGTGAAAGTCATCGATTCTTTCCTTGTTTCCAGATACGGCCGAGAAAACCATTAATCTACTTCCCTTCATCTCTAACATCTGTATGGAGATTGGACGGTACAAATTATAAACAGAACAATTTGATTCTAAGGGGAACCAAGCCATTCTGACTTAGTGTCTGCCTTATGGATCCAAAAATTTAGGCCATGTTGATATAGGTTAGTCACCATTGTTCTTGGGTACCCTGTATACTTTATTTCTATATGACTTCCAAGAACAACCTGCTGAGGGCTTAACAGCAGTTGCCCATCCAGCACTATTCATAATGCCATTTGATTGTAATAACATGTGGTCCAAATGTATGGAGGTCTGAAAATAAGAACTGTGGGTATAGCAGCTAGGCCATAGGTCTTGCAGTTACTTTGCCATCCAAACCAAAATGTAAACTGAAAGAAGAATTTCTTCTACTAGCATGAATGGAGGAGGGCCTATTTTGCTTACAATAGAAACTGGTTTTGGCATGTCCTACCAGCAGTACCTGGTTGGTCTGAGCTAGCAGATAGAAACCTTGCCAGACCTAAGAAGTAAGCTTGTGGACCAAATTGATTTGATGAGTGACAAATAGTAGCATTTATCCCAATTGGTTCTTTGAGGATAATCCTCACACCATCAAAAATCATTAGCATATTGTGTCTCATATATAATTACATCCTTTAATGAGATCGAAGATAAAACTCCACATACAAATTAGACTTTGAAGACAGAAAGATTATTTTTCCTTACAAATGACTTACCTTTTATTTAAATATAAACCATTCCTTATACCCGAGGGTCCTAGAAGTTTTACATGCTTATAGTCAGACAAAACTAGGTAAACTCCTAACTATAATGGGTCCTTGGTAGGGGGTCCAACATTGGTCTCAAATCTCAGCTTCACTTCTCAGATGTGGATACACTCGAGTGATGCACAGGGAGGTTGAATCATTTGACTTGGCTTTGAAGAGTTGACATAGTATACAATGGAGGCAATGTCATTTGTGTTGACCTTGAAGGACTTGTCAATGTATCATAAGAGACAAGTTCATTAGACATAGAATTAGAGTCACCAAGAGGAGGTGAGGACTTTTTACCATAGACATTTGTGATTCATTTCAAGTCAATGTGATCTGATAGAGGAGTGTATCTCCAGAAAGAGTGGAGTGGAACAGCTTTCTACTATTAGCTTTGGCAAACCTATTTAAAAGAGGTCTCCTTCCCACTTCTTCAGAGTTTAGTAGTAAATAAAATGACAGGTCATCCCAACCTAATCATTTTCACTTATATGGTTATTAAATCCCAAACCCACTTTTGTTCTAACAGACATGGAACTATCAATTAATCTGAACAAGTTTTTGGTAGAGGTCCTCCACTTTTCAATTTATACTAAGTGAGTATCAAGTTTTGTTTGTAAATCTTTCTTTGCTATCTCTGCTTCAACATTTATTCTTTCAGAATGTTTTAGGAGATTAGTTGTATTTTCTAATTCAATAGACAATACTCTAATCTTTTTCTTAATCACCTAATGATTTGTCTGATAAGACTCTCTTTTGTTTTTCTATGTTTTAAGAGAGTTTTTCTAAGCCTAAACATGTATATAGTACTAATTACATTGTTCATTTAGCATCATTTATACTGTTTTTGAAGATTATTAAATTTATGTTCACAACCAAAAGGACAGTTTGTACATCAGGTGGTCATGCCCTAAGAGCATATTCTCCAGATGATACTTCTGGTTACCATTCCCAGTGATCAAGCTATATACTTCAGCAGCACCTTCTTCACAAGCAGCACCACAACCAGCAACCATTCCATACTCTTTGGGAGCAAAACCCTCATCATCCCCAGATTCATGTTCTTTCCAATTCTCCAATGTGTCAACTGTTATTAAAGCTTTAGTATCAGCTTCCTTTTTCCCAAGTTCCTGAATCTTGAATGATGAATATCTCTGTTCATTTCCCCCTTTTGCTCTGCATTCTCTTGCAAAGTGCCCTTTTTGCAAGCACCTTATTAGTCATTACTAATTTCTTACTGAACCTAGCAGCTTCTTTTCTTATCAAACTCATCTTCCTTCCTGCCTTTTTCTCGAACTTAATTCACCCTGACTGAAAACATAGCATTTGCCATTTGATATCCATCTCTTCTAAGTCCAATTTGTCTATCTGCTCAAAATCTTCATAAGCTACTTGTTGTTCTGGTTCACTTTCAGCTACAAGAGAGTGAAGAACATCTTGAAGCACATTACCAGAACTGTGAGATCTAGCTTTAGAACTTGATGGAGCAGAGTAAGTAGTAGATGAGGAGAAGCTTGGGCTTTCTGCATATGACATCTTTTTGCTAGTACTAGTAGTACTAACAAATGCAGAATGGCTTGGAGATTGACTTGAGGAATGAGTAGAATATCCTTTGATATCTATCTCAAGTGTCTTCAATTTGTAGTACAAATCATCAAAAGAAAGAAGTTCAAGTCCACCTTTGGTTTTTAAGGTCAAAGCTACCCGTGACAATATAAAAGGCAAAACCTCTGGAGAAACTTTAGATTGGATATATTCTTCATTAGGCTTGGCCTGAGTTGGTTAAGTTGACTGAGAATCTTCTGCCTTCCCTGTCATTACCCTTTGTGGCAATCCCTCTGAGGGGGGGGGGGGGGCCAAATAATTCTGAACTCTGTGGAATTCTTGCTTCGCATGGACTTTCTCATTTTTTAGATTCAGCATTTCCACCAAACCTAGCTTGATGCATTAATGTATCACCTTGATATCTATATAATGGAAATCAGCACAGTCATCAGGAATAGAATGGTGAAGCAAAGGTGATTCTTGCTTTGATCCCTCTGAACAGCAATGTGTTCATCTGCAGTCGTTGGGGAAGGAATATGGACCCTTCCTTCAGATCTATTCAGTTTTTTTTAATCTATTGCCATTTTTGAAATCACTTCCTGATATTCATATCATTGTTTGTGATATAGTATTCCATCTTCATAGCCTTTGGACCTCTTACTCATCCTTCTTTAAATATGGATAACTTTGCATGTTGTTCGAGACAGTGGTGATGATTTGAGGTGAATGTTTTTGCTATTGTTTTGGTTGTGCATTGTCATTATTAATATCAGACAGCATCTATTCATCAGGGTAGGACATCTTGAAAAGTTGAGGTAGTGATCTTGGATGTTTTTTGATGTGTTTAAGTCTAAGAGTCTAGATCTTACGGTTCTTTTCTTATCTGGGAGACTCTTAAACAAGTATCTGATAATATTGTTGGATCCCATATAGATAGATTCTTTATGCCTTTTAGGATGGATTAACCTATGTAATCAAAGCTAAATCATAAGAGAGACTCTTGCTAAAACAATCTAATGTCTATGCGAATTTATGCAAAGCCTATAAGATGAACAAGACTATTAAACTAAAAGATCTTCTATAGATTTCTATTAATTAACAAGGGAATTTGTGTTTTCGGATTGTCTTTTTTTCTAGGGCCGTGGGTTGGGTTTCTTATTTACTACTACAAAACCCTAACGCCTGTTACAAAAACGCGTCAAGAGATATGCTCTATCATTTCCTTAGATAGCTCAAAGGCATTATCCTTATCATAACTAACTATATATAACCCGTGGGACCAAATATAATACTTACCGGACTAACTATTGTTCTATCGAAGGAACCTATTTGGTCTGCCAACACTAACTATGAAGTTATCACTTACTAGTAGGAAACTACATACCTACCAGTAGGAAAACTTATTCTCTACCAGTAGGAACTAATCCTAATTGTGGTAACTAACTATTTCAATATTCCTAACATAAAACTTAATCGAGTACCATACACAAGAAGACAACGACAATCTTCAACACCGAAATCCCTAACAGAAGTAAGATTAGAATTAATGCACACCAAAATCTTAATCAACAGATCACAAAACTCTAATAGCTTAAACCCTAAATTGAATGTAGATGTTAACAAAATATTCGAGAGTAGCACGACGTTTCCCCAAAAACAATGACCAGAACCTTTGACCGCAATATGGAAAAAATAAGGATGTAAAAAAAAGAAAATGAAAACCATAGTTATTTAGATTTAACTAACCACCGATCAATTTATTGGTATATGTGATACGGTTTTGATTCTGAAAAGGATTTTAAATTGTGTACTTCGAGTATTTGGGTTGTTATACAATAAGACTTCTTCTTGCGGGCTTTTTCTTATTCTGATGCTACTTGGAAGTAAGATTGAGATTACTATAGAAAGAATTGTTGGTTTCGCGGGAAGCTATGGAAGCTTTTAAAGAAGAAGAAATCAATGCTTGTCTATAAGAATTCAACAAAATTCCAAAGGGTAAATAAAGGATCTGATATTATTCTATAGTTCTAGATAAGCCATAAGGACAATTCTAGTAGCTCAAGCAGCTCACTGTCTTATATCTGATAATGAAGTTTAAGACGTCTCCAGTGATGAGGAAAAATGTAAAATTGCAAAAGTTGCCAGAGAAACAGTAGAAATGGACAACCAGTCTTAACCCCTTGTCATCTATTGAATACTGAGATTCAATTAATGTTAGATGTTCCCATATTAAGAGGACATGACTATCCAAAGACTCCACTCATTAACCATTGTTATCTTAATGGTTACTGAAAATAAAACATCCAAACCTCAAAACCACCAACCACACAAGCTCATGTTACAATTGTTCTTAATCTGTCTCGTCCTCAAAGTTTGAGCAAAGACTTTTAGAACTTGAAATGAAAGTTGAAACAATGCCAAAGAGAGCTTGGACAGAGAAAGATGGACTGATGAAATGGTACAAATGATTGTCAACCTCTTGCTAGGAAGACGGTTCAAGAGAAGCTTGGAATGCTTTGTTGGTGGAAGGAAAATTAAGAAGGATAAACGACTATACTGTGGGACAGTATGACTCATCTCAGACTTGGTTTAAGTCACATCTTGCCTCCATACTTATCTTGTGAATATATGTATATATGTAGTGTAGATTCTTTAGTTATATGTGTTGAGTATATTTTTTCATGAAATTCAAAATCTTTCAAAATATGTACTCAACACTATATCTTACCCTCATAAATTTAGGGGGAAACATTTAAAAAATGTTCATTAATTAAGGCTTGCTAAATAATCAGAAAAATTTTTCTTCCCAACCGTTTTTATCATTATTTAAAATCAATTGATATCCACATATATCAAGAGATTTGGTAATTTTGATAGGAGAGAATTATGTTTGAAATATAAGGCTTATAATTGTGACTATTAGTGACTCAAGTGCAGCCTTCTTCCTCGTATGTGTAAACACTTCTTGGAATATCAATGCATCATATATGAAGGGGGAGAAATTTTGAAAAAGAAACATCAACAGATGTATAAAAGAAAAATCTTTTATTTAGTCACCAGTTACCTTGACTGAGATTTTTAATGGTTGTAAGGCAATGAGTACAAATACCAGGATACGACATGTACTTAATTTTTTGGAGTTAAGGTGGTTAAGGTTAGGTATGGGTTCCTATGGACCTAGCCAGATTGGAGGGATCCACTCAAGGAACATTCCATTATATTGATAGAAGTCCATAGGTATGATACAAAAAAAGAGTAAAGTGAGTGGAAAAAAAAAAAAATTTTTTTTTTTTTTTTTTAAAAATTGTTTAAGGTCTAAGAAAAGCTAACACTGTAAACAAACCAAAAAGGTGTAGTGTTGAAGTTTTGGTAGCATTGATGGGGTTGAAGAATAAAAGAAATGTAAAGATATAAGGGCCAAAAAGAAAGAAGCCCCCTATTTACATTAGGTAGAAACCGTAGTCAATACATATGCTATCAGAAACACTAAGATGTTGTTGATTTGAAGATTGTCATCATGATTCCAGTGATGCATGCTATAACCTCCCCTTGCCACTCAAGGTTCTCTCAAAAGACTCTTGTTCATTTCTCATAAAGTTTAAACAAATTTCTATCGAACTTTTTCACTCGGTAAGTTAGTATTGAAAAGGTGGCAGTCTGCTCTAGCCTCCGATCACTAAAACCAAAATGCACTATTGAGTTTAGAGCCAAAAGAGATCATCAATAAATCTCACTAGGATACTATTTCAATTACACTTGTTCTTCATTACATTGTGACAAACTTGTTAAAATAATAAAGTGTCCTATGCATTATCCTTGTGATCATCGCCAGACATCATAGTAATACTTCATAGTACTAACAGTAGATGATGTTAAATCCTACTAGTGCCAACATCAAACAAGCACTGCGGCATGTGACTTGTGAGATCCTATATGGATCAAACTTTTGATAACTGGATATTGATTCGGTCCAGTGTTATGAATTGAATGACTCAATCGGTGAAGATAGTAACTGGACCGATTCACTACGTATCGTAGCTTCTGACTTTGAGACATTCTCGGTAATAAGAAACAAGTCAGCTAATGTGATTCTTGATGTTCACATATTAGAAGATCCGACACTTAAGCTAGAAATCATTGTCAAAGTGATATTTTAATTTGGGATCTACCCGATCAACAGGTCGGTTCCTCACGAAACTGAAGGTTAAATCCACCAAAACCTGGCGCGAATGACAATCCATATTCATCAACGAGTTTTATGCTAATGGTTTATTTTAGATTCTTAAATGGATGGACGATACATTGTTCCAAGCAAAGTCAGGTCTTTTAGGTATAGAAAAAGACCCGGTCACCCCGTGTATATTAAGTTTATCATTTCTTGTAGTTATAATGTTAATTCGTTATGACAACGTATTGGTTAACCGGGTATAAAACCTTACCACGTTAAGCCCATAACAAGGGACTAAGGGTGAGTTTTGTAAGTATATATAAGCCGTCATCCATTCCTATGGAAGAGGTTGGTTTGTCTTTCTATATTACAGCATTCACTTTCTCTCACTGAACCTTTTTCTCTCTATAGAATCCGGGCTAACCTCATAATGTTCTATTGTGTTTTGATATCCAATATCCAAAAAATTGGTTTTAGGCTCTTAGGATGATTAGCTCGTCGTGTATGTGATTTTCTTGCTTGGTGTAGATCAAGTGTTATTTTTAGGTTTTTTAGCTCGTTCTTCATTTTCCTAGATTTTAATCTTTGTCGCGTTAAAGTTTAGGTGTTTTTTCTAGTAGTTATAGCGTTCTAGTACTTAGTTGTGCAAAAGAAATCAAGCAAAAATGTTCAAAATGGTGATTTTTAGGTGAAAAGGTACGTTTTTTCTTTGTGGGGGTTTGGGATTCGGTTTCCTATTTCTTCGCAGTGGATTTAATACTTGCACTGTACTGCAGTTTTGTTAGTTGTACAATGACATCGGTTTGTCCTATCAGGCAGCGGTTTGTCAGAAGTCAACGTCCAGCGGTTTGTCGTTTAGTAACGGCGATTTGCTAGTGGTGGTTTACAAGTTTCTAATCGTAGTGGTTTACTGGTGGCGGTTTACAGGTTTCTAATCGTAGCGGTTTACAGGTTTCAATAGATTTATTCTTTCATAGCGTTTAGGGAAAATGCAACCATGGTGGTTGATTTCTTGCAGCGGTTTGATAGATTTTTGTTTGTAGCGGGTCAAAATGTTTATTGCCTTTGCAGCGGTTTGTTTGTAGCAGTTTTCACTAAACTCTAGCGGTTTGTTGAGCTGGCAGCGGTTTGGTCAACTTGACGGTGGTTTACTATTTTGGTAGTGGTTTAGTAACGTGGTAGTGGTTTGGTTGACTAGGCATCGGTTTGACCTCCTAGGCAGTGGTTTGATACACTGTTTGGACATTAGGACAATTTTTCAAACCTTTAACCTATAGACTTAACAAAACACTTAACTTAACTTCATCACTTTTAACATACATTGCTAAATCATTTGATAAACGATCAACTCATATATTTCATATCGGTTATGATGGCTAATCTTTCTGAGATTTCCTGTGTGCCGGTTCCGATACCCGATCACCAATGCTTAATAGGTCTGATTTTGAGTCTTGGCAACAACGTATTTGTTTATACTGTTTGGGCAAAGACAATGAGGAAAACATACTTAAGTCGATTGATGAAGGTCCATTTAAGATGGGAAAGTTCAGAGAAACACTTGCTGAAGGTGCACTTCATCTAGGACCAGAACGGGATAGAGTCTTTGCTGACCTTACGCCAAAAGAAAATGAGAGGTTTAAAGCTGACATTCGTGCAATGAATATTCTACTTCAAGGCTTACCAAAAGACATCTACACACTCATCAATCACTACAAAGATGCAAAAGATTTGGGATATGTTATAGATGCCTCCTGGAAGGTTTGAGTTTAACAAAAAATGAACGTGAATTACAAATTGTTTGATGAATTTGAAAACTTTTGTCCTCAGTACAAAGGATGAAAACCAATTTATGAATTCTATGTCTGGTTTACAAAGCTCATTTTGACATGAGAAAATTAAGATGGACTATGCCCATTAATGCAGCTAACTCAAAGTTTGTGTACAACATGTTTCCTGAAATGAGGTAGATTCGTGACTGCAATCAAACTGAATTTTGAGGATTGAAAGACATTAACTGATGATCAGCTATTGTTATCTGAAGCAACATGAGGACTGCTATATGAGAACAAGATGAGGTTGGAAAGATATAATCCAACTATACCATTGATTCCTCTTTGCCTTTTGTATCCACGTTTCACCTCAGTAGTTACCCTACTCAATCATTATCTATGCCATAATATGCTATGTCCCACCAGTAGTTAACCCATTCAACACAATTTGTTGATCTTACACCACTTGATTTAGGAATTACCCCAAACAGAAGACTACCTACCTTAAATCATATGAACCACATGCTATGAAGACTCTTAAGAAACAGGAGCAGTCTACCAGCACTGTTGATCCTTTGGCATACCTAGCTCAAACAACACACTACCATGCACCAACTCAAACCACTACTCCACCACCACCACAATATGGACCACTAACTTCCTCCACCCCACAACAAGTCCCTCAATCAAGCAATGATGCTATGTTGGCAACCATGAACCAAATCGTAAACTTGTTGAGTGGTTTCCAAAAGCAGTTTCCTCCAACCAACAACCAGCTCAGGACATCGTCCAACTCAAGGAGTCATGCTACGGTGCATGACGGGCAGATTATTACTGAAACCGTTCAGAGAAGAGCTCCGGGTAATGTTGGTAATACGGGTAATCGAGGAACACAGAACTACGGGCAGATGACGGACAACGTAGGGAAGAAGGTGATATGCTACAACTGCCGTGGAGAAGGGCATGTATCTAGGCAGTGTAAGGAGAAAAAGAGAGTAAAAGACTCTCAGTACTTCAAGGACAAGATGCTGTTAATGGAAGCTAAGGAGAAAGGAACAGTTTTAGATGCTGAAGCCGAAGCATTCCTTGCTGATGTAGAATGTACAGCTCCTTATGATCAGCCACTGGCTATTACGACTACCAACATGTTCGAAGTAAGCCATGAGGACGCGTACGATTCTGACGTAGATGAAGGACCTCATGCAGCAGCAGCTTTCATGGCTAACTTGTCATCCACAAGTGGAACCAATGGTGCAACCACCAGTCAAGTCAATGAGGTACACACTGATGCTAATCAAATCTTTGATAATGTGAATCATCTGTTGACACATGAGATGCACCAGGAAGAACACCTAGACTCCGATGTTGAGTCGGATATTGATGACAATACGATTCCGTATCATCAGTACCAACTTGACAGCGAAGTTCAAGATGTTCCAACTGAGGTATCTTCTGCGCCACCCGGTGAGATATCCATGATTACCATCTTAGATGACTTAAGAACCCAGTTAGACGGACACCTTAAGGTTAATCAGGAACAATGCCTGGTTAATGACTCCTTAAGAGCTGAGCTTGCAAGATGCAAACTAGAAATGGTTAGTCTAGAACGTAATAAAGTCAAACATGATTTAGACCAGACCATTGTTCAACGTAACAAACGGAATGCTGAGCTTGAAGAAGAAAATGTGTTGCTAAAGTCAAAACTTTCTCAAAATGTTGAGTCAATTAACTCTTTGAAAAATGAAAGTAAAAAGGTTGTTTCTGAAAAAAAGGTCCTTGAGGACAAGTACCTTGAAGAAATAGTTTGTTTAAAAAGTGCTAATAAAGTTGCAACAGAAATTTTGCAAAGATTTCAACAACCAACACAAACTATTCCAATGTTAACAAAACGATCTAACCTAGCAACACATGACTTACACAAAACAGCTCTAGGTAGTAGCAATCCGTGGAATCTCAAACAAGCTAAGTTGTCTCAACCTACCTTGTATGATGGCCATGCACTTTTAAACCCCACCCATACCTCTGTTAAAGTGCATGACAGTGAAGACTCATTAGTTCACGCTGAAGTCAGTAGAACTAAGATGTCTAAAAGACTAGGGACAATTAAACCCATAAACTATGCTGAGCTCAATGCCTTGTATAGTCACTTTGTTCCTCAGAAGGAACTGTCCCGAGAACAGGTTTATTGGTTACCTGCTGAAGAACTTGCTACTCAGAAAAGTAACCCACCTAAACCTGTGACTCCTTTTGTTCGTACTCGTCCGGCAAAGAGTCAAATTTCCACTTGTTTACAAGGCTTAAACTCGTGGATTCCCGCATTTGCACATGTCATAAACCAAAGAACAGATCCATGTCGCTATCCAAGCGGCTCAGGGGAGTTTAAACCCGTTAAAGCAATGTTTACAGAACAAATCATACCTTTAATTGTAGGTTCCATGATCATTCAATCACAACCTTAATTATGATATGTAGAATCAAGATGCAAGAAATTAAAGACTTTTATTGATGAAAAGAGAGACAAAACATAAAAGGAGGCTAAACCTAATCTTGACAATGTATTGGTGTATGATGGAATGTCTTACCCTAGAAAAAGAAAAACAAGAGTATAAATACTCTAAGGGGGGCCGGCCTATGTAGGCTTTTGTGGGCCTTTTGCGGACTTTTTGCTCAACGACCCATTTACATTACAATACATTAAATAACGAGCTATCAAACGTCGTCTAACTTCGAGTGACCGAAACTTCTTTGTTAGACTTCAATTCTTTGTTTCTAACAATCTCCCCCTAGGAGAGGTCGCTCGAGATATGCACATTTTAATTGTAGACTTCAATTCTTTTCCCTCGAATCCAGCAGCGCTAATTATTTGAATTCTAGCATATACTGCCAGTGTCTTCAGCTCGTAGTCTTTTGGGGTTCTTCACTTGATGTATTTGTGCTTCAGTAGTAATCCAATCTTTGAAACTTGATCTTGATCTTTAGAACTTGAATTACTTGTTTTGATAACTTGATCTTGATCTCTAGAACTTGAATTATATGTGATCTTTTCTTCATTTTGCCATTTGCTGAACTGTGGTCCGACATGCTCATATTTGTTGTAATCCTGAAAGCTTTTGTGATCTTTCTT
>BQNB010049512.1:1491-42004 GCA_026074375.1 Tanacetum coccineum | reverse complement strand
CTTTTCTTTGCGTGTTTCCTTTCTTTAGTGCTTATTAGTAGTCATGTATTAGGTGTTTTTAGCTTGTTGCATTTCTTTTAGCTTATGGTGTCATAAAAACCAACACAGCCTTAGCTTAAAAGTCATTTAGACTCTTTAAGCTAAACTGTCATTTTCAAAAAGCTTTTTCAAACTTATTTTTCAGTTTTTATAAAAAGTGTTTTTGTAAAAGTTTCTTCTTTTTAGTTATTATTTAAGTTTTTAAAAAGAAAAATAAAAAAATGTTTTCTAAAAAAAAGGAGGCATGGGGGTCGAACCCATGACATCCCCCTTGTATACACAGCACCTCACACACACCACACACGTCCAACAGCCCTAGGGTCTTTTTCAATTACAAGTTTGCACCACTTTTATTTTATACACTTTTTCTCCTTTTTGCATCCAGCCTTTAAGAGCTTATTTACAGCTTATTTATAAGCTCTTTTTCAAATCTTTGATTTTTCCTGCATTCTACACACTTTAGACTACTTTTCCTGAATTTTTCATAATTTTCCCATTTTATTTACTATTTTAATCAATTTTTCTTTTAAAAACTTTTTTTAAATCATAAAAAATTAAATAAAAATAAAAAAAATTCTTTTTTTTTAATTTTCTTTTATCATGTAGGACTTAGGAAAATTAAAATTGCATCCGTAGGGTTATTTTTGCAAAATTTGGTTTTCTAAAGAACGGGTATAAAGTCCCGTTCTCGTTTTCGCGTTTTATATTTAATTGTTTTTAATTACATGCTCCCGTAGACTTAGGTTTTCCTTTTATGCCTTATTTATGCTTCCCGTAGATTTTTAGGTCATTTAATTGCCTTTTTATGCTTTCCCGTAGTTTTATGTTTAAATTCCCGTGCCTTTTTATGTTTTTCCTGTAGTTTTAAGCTTTCCTTAGTTTAAATTTTTGTAATTTCCCATAGAATTTAGAAAAACCAATAAAATCCTTCTTTCATTCAAGCATCCAAAAGTCAAACCAATAACGTAACCGTCAATTTCACGCCTCGTTGGGGATAAACAACCCGGGAATCATACTCTCGGATTACTATAATTGTGATTTTTTTGATTCTTATCCTTATATTTATATATTTATATTTATATTTATATTTATATTTATATTTTAAGGGTTGATCAAGAGAAGCATATTATTATGCAAATCCTATATCTACGGGAAGCATATTAGTTATACATTGTATCCTAGTACTCTTAATTGTACAAAATTGAAAGAAAAATGGAAAATCCCCAATTTTGATTTTTGGTGTTCATAATGAACCCTAGACTCAAATCGAAAGAAAATAAATGAAATGACTTACAATTGATGATCTTTGTGATATTGGGATTGATTATTAGTGTTGATTTGATCTTCAATTGATGTTTTAATGGTTGATTTTGAGTTTTGGTAGGTTTTAAGTCGTGTTCGTCAATGGCAGCAGGTAAGGGAGTGTTTGTTTTTGTGTTTTGAAAATTTTTGTTTAAGTGTTCCAAATTATGGTCTGCTAATGGCGGTCCCATATCTCTTGGCGGTTCCAAATATATTGGGGGGTCGCCTATATGGGGGCCACCCTCAGTAGAAGGTTTTTGACTTGAGTTATTGACGAAAATTTAACAAAGAGGAGTGACATTTTAATTTGCATTTCGCGAATTAAAAATGCTTAAAGTACTTCGGATGAAGTATTCAAGTTGTCACGACACGAAGTGGAACACGAACTAGAATCGAAACTAGAAGAAGGGAAGCAGACATATAAGGTTTATGGAATGTGTTCCATCATTCCTAAACCAAGACGTAGATAGTTAAACGATTCATGTTTAAGGGGTTTAGTAAGAATGTCGGCGATGTTGTCGACGGACGAGGTTTTTTTCGATTGAGATATGTCATTTCTGGACATTATCGCGAAGAAAGTGGTGACGTATTTCGATGTGTTTGGTACGAGAATGTTGCACCAGGTTTTTGCTAAGGTCAATCGCGCCTTTATTGTTGTACATGATAAGAACATCGTCGAGTCGTATGTCGTAGTCAATGAGAGCTTGTTTCATCCATAGTGCTTGTTGACATGCCTTTCCGGCGCTTACGTATTCGGCTTCGATAGTGGATATAGCAAGAGCGGTTTGTTTCTTCGAGAACCAAGATGTTAAACAACATCCCACGAACGTACAAATACCGCTAGTGCTCTTTCGGTCCACATAATCTCCCGCATGATCAGAGTCGACATATACTACGGTTTCTATACCAGTCCCCTTAGGATACCATAGTCCTAAGTGCGTAGTGCCTTTAATGTATCGAAAGATACGGTTAACCGCTTCAAGGTGAGAGGTTTTGGGAGCCTCTTGAAAGCGGGCACAAAGGCAAGCGGGCACAAAGGCAGACACTAAACATGGTATCGGGCCTACTTGCCGTTAGGTATAATAAACTACCTATCATGCCTCGATACTTGGTACTATCTACCGACTCACACTCTTCATCTTTCGTGAGTTTAGTATCGGAGGACATGGGGGTTTTCATTGGTTTAGAATCTTCTAGACCAAATTTCTTAAGCATTTCTTTAATATACTTAGATTGATTAAAAAATATACCGTCTTTCATTTGTTTAATTTGTAATCCAAGGAAGAAGTTATAAGCTCACCATCATGTCATTCGAACTCGTCATGCATGATTTTGACAAAATTCATTACACACGTTGACAAGGTGTCGAACCGAATATAATGTCATCGACATATATTTGAACAATGATGAGATTTGAACTTTTCTTCTTAGTAAAAAGAGTGTTATCTACCATTTACATTTTATATTCATGTTTAATAAGAAAATCTTTTAATCTATCATACCAAGTTTTGGGTGCTTGTTTAAGACCATATAAAGCTTTCTTTAATTTATAAACATGACTTGGTTTTTCGAAATCAATGAATCCCAGAGGTTGTGCCACGTATACCTCCTCATTGATAAAACCATTCAGGAATGCACTTTTTACATCCATTTGGAATAATTTAAAATCTATGGTGCAAGCATAAGCTAATAATATTCTAATAGACTCAAGTCTAGCAACCGGGGAATAAGTTTCATCATAATTGATGCCCTCTTGTTAGTTGTAGCCTTGTGCAACTAACCTAGCCTTATTTCGAGAAACAATACCATTCTCGTCTAACTTATTTCTAAATACCCACTTAGTTCCTATGATTGTCATATTCCTAGGTTGAGGAACCAACTCCCAAACGTCGTTAGCGATGAATTGATTTAATTCTTCTTGCATGGCGATTATCCAACTTTCATCTCCTAAGGCTTCATTCACATTATTAGGTTCTATAGTTGCTATAAAACAAAAGAAGTTACTTTGGTTTTAGGCTTGAGACCTAAGGGTTCGTTGGTTAAGGTTTCCTATGACATTTTCTAAGGGATGGTTCCTAGATTCCTTAATATTTATTATATCATCAATCTCTAAGGTTTCATCCTCAACAGCATTTTCTAGGTTTTTGTTTTCGATTTCCCTAATGGCTTCTTCTTCATCTAAGTCATCATCTACCAAGGGTGATGTCTTAGAGGGTGGAGGAGTTTCATCGAATGTCACGTTGAGTGATTCTTCGATTTTCCTAGTGTGTTTATTAAGAATGATATAGGCTTTACTATTTTGGGAGTAACCTAAAAAGACACCTTCGTATGACTTTGGGTCAAACTTGGTAAGGTAGTCTTTGGTGTTTAAAATGAAGCACTTGCTTCCAAACACTCTAAAATAGTCAAGAGTAGGTTTCCTACCTCTCAAGATTTCATAAGGTGTTTTTCCTAGGATGGCTCTAATTAGGATTCGGTTGAGAATGTATGTTGAAGTATCTACGGCGTTACACCAAAACTTTTGTGGTAACGATTGCTCGTTCAACATGGTTCTACTCATTTCCTGAAGTGTCCTATTTTTCCTTTCAACCACGCCATTTGATTGAGGAGTGCGTGGAGCCGAGAAGTTATGAGTAATACCATTGGCATTACAAAACTCTCCAAATTGCACTTCATTATCAAATTCTCTACCGTGGTCGGTTCTTATTGACACTATTGTACATCCTAATTGGTTTTGGATTTTCTTACTAAATATTTCGAATTGATCGAAAGCTTCGGTTTTATTCTTAAGAAATCTAGTCCAAGTATACCTAGAGTAGTCATCTACTATGACTAAGGTGTAGCGGTTTCCTCCGTAACTCCGTACGGCGGATGGACCAAAAAGATCCATGTGGAGAAGTTCTAAGCATCTAGTCGTTGAGACTATGTTCTTAGCTTTGTGACTAACGTGAGCTTGTTTTCTAATTTTGCAAGCATCACAAAAATGTTGATCAAACTTAAGCTTAGGTAAAGTTTTTCTAAATAATTCCTTAAGAAAGCTAAACGATTGAATAAGAACGCTATTAGCTTGACCTAATCTCCTCAGCCACAATTGTGGAGTTTTCAATCAATGCGTGCAAACATATTATGTTTTGTTGGACTTATTTTCTTTCCTAATTTTCATCACATACAATCCTTTCTTTCCTAATACCAGTCTACCTATGCTTTTACCGTCCTTAATGATTATCACTATCAATTTATCAGAAAAAGTTACTCTACACTTATTATAAAACATATTTTCCTAATTTCATCACATACAATCCTTTCTTCCTAATACCTCTACCTATGACTTTACCGTCCTTAGTGATTTCACTATCATGTTCAAAAAAAGTTACTCTACACTTATTATAACATATTTGTCCTATACTTAGCAAGTTAAATCCTAAATATCAACTTCGACCCATGTTCTAGCATTATCTATTTTGAGAGAGTTCAATTAGAAATCGTACCTTTGCCTAATGTGTACCGAGTCGAAGATTACTACCAAAAATGACGTTACCTCCATTGTATGCCTTGTAAGTGGAGAAGAGTTTTCGGTTACCCGTCATATGTTTAGAGCATCTGCTATCCTTGATCTATTCGTCGGGCTCCAAATTGACTCCAAGGCATATCTATTTATATAAGACAATAACTCAAACATTTGGTCCCCAATATCTCATTGGTCCAAAGTTGTTAGTTCCAAACATCCCTTGCATTTGATGCAATTGGTTGGGATGTGAGAATAGAAGACATATTTCCCATGGCGTGTAACTTTGACGTGGAAAGTTATACCAGATTACGGGAAGGCCATGAGGTTGGTTTTGTCGACCAACGTGTCTTTTTGGTTGCGGTATTTTAGAACGAGAATAATTATTATTGACTCTTCTAGGAGGTGGAGTTTTTGATCTAAAATTTGGTTTAGAAAATCCAACTCCAGGTTTTGACAATGGCTTATAAAATGGTTTAACTTCATTGTCACTAGCAACGGGAACTTTGGCATTGTTTACAGTTATGTGTTTTGGTCTAGGACCCAAAATAGATTTTTGAAAAGACACAGTTTTCTCAGATCTAGGGGTTGCTGGTGGCGGTCCCATATTTATTTTGGGGGCTACCTGAACATTAAGGGGGCCGCACATATTTATGGGACCTCCATCAGGAGGTGCCTTTTTCTGAGCTTTTACAAATTTTATTTCCATAGTTCTACTAGATGATGCTTCAAATGAATTAAACCCTAAACCTAATTTATCACCGGAGGGTTTTTGATTACTTAACATTTCATTTAAGTAATGTGTACTCTTTTCAAATTTGTTTAATCTAGTAGATTCATCCTTGAGTTTTTCATTCTCAATTTTAAGTACATGACACTTTGCACAATCGAGATCAACTCCTTTGTTTTTCTCAAGTGTGGACAATTTATCTTTTAATTCTCTAAGCTCATTTTCTAGATATTTCTAGTAGCTTTTAACTTTTTGTTTTTAGTGATTATCTTTAGACTCATTTTGCATAACTTATCATATTCGTTGTCTAAAGCTATATCATCAATTGATGAGTTTTCATCACTAAAGTAAGATGATTCGGAACATACCTCACTTGATGCGTGAGCTACAAGACACGTTTCATCTTTGACCTTTTCATCATCTTCTTCACCGCTATCGCTCCAAGAGCCTCTGACAAAAGCTCTTTGGTTCTTATCTTTTGGTAGTTTTGGACATTCTCCAATAAGATGATTTGGGTCGCCACATCTAAAGCATTTTCTATCACCTTTACCGTTCTTGTCATCACGACTTCTTTGGAACGTCTTTTTGTCGTTCTGAGGTTGTCTCACGAATCTACCTCTTCTTTTAAAGAACTTCTTGAAGTCTCTTACCGCCATGGCGTACTCTTCGTCTTCACTACCGGAAGTCGAACACTCTTCATCACTAGATTCTTTCTTAGCCTTTAAAGCAATAGATTTTCTTTCAACTTTTGCTTTGACTATTTCAGAATCTTTCTTGATGATCATTTCGTGAACTTTGAGGTTCCCGATTAATTCATCAAGAGATAGTGACGTTAAGTCTTTCGACTCTTCAATCGCCGTGACCTTTGCTCTCCATTTAGGATGTAGAGCTCTAAGAAACTTCCTTACGTAGTTCTTACTAGAATAACCTTCATCAAGAGCTTTAAGACTAGTAATAATAGTATTAAATCTAGCAAAAGCACTATCTATAGATTCGTCTTCGGAAATGACGAATTGTTCATATTGTTGAACCAAAAGGTCGATCTTATTATCTTTGACTTGGCTATTACCTTGATGGGTGATTAACAAAGTTTTCCAAATTTCTTTTGCCGTGTTACACATGAAAATTCTTTCATATTCTTTTCTTGGCAAAGCATTGTAAATAACCATTTTTGCTTCATTATTTTTCGCAAGTCTCTTTTTGAGATCATCGGTTTGTTTTTCAAAAGGGATAACCTCATCTAATTTGGTTTCCGGATTTTGTACAATAGGTTGAAAATCACCATTGGTAATAACATGCCAAAGATCTAGATCTTTTGATTTAACATATGTCTCGAATCTATTTTTCCAATAAATAAAACTATCGCTTTCAAAGAGTGGTGGTCTTTGCATAGATTGCCCTTCTAGATATTTGTCGGAATCCATAGATCGATCCAAGCTTTAAAATACAATATATTTTAAAAATCTTGAGTGACCTTGCTACTGATACCAATTGTGGAAACTAGAAGGGGGCGTTGAATAGTTTACACGTTTGTTTTACGTTTCAAAAGTTTACTTTCAAAAATCTATAGATCTGAGTTACATGTTCAATCAAATCACAATATGAACAAGAAATAACTATCTAAACTAAAACACGATAACAACAATAATAATGTAAAGAGATAAGGAAAGAAACAACCAAACCAAGACACCAAGATTTTATAGTGGCTCGGCTACGAAGCACCTCTTCGCCATACTCCACTCCCCGTGTATCCGACTCGAGATTTTACTATGTCAACAAGCTCCCTTTAGGCGGAGAAAACCGTTTACACCTCTCTTACGTTATTTTCTGACACTAAGCTAAATGTCGAGTCCTAATCTTAGCTAGAACCAATCTACCACTTCACAGGATATACACACTCACAAGATCTACACTATCGGATCTACACAATATCTGAATCACACAAATACACAACATAAACACAATAGAGTTTTGGTACATAGAAGAAAGGAGGATAGATCACTAATTAACACTTCGTTTCTTGACGAATACGAGTGTTCTTCTCTTGCACTTGAATGAGAGGGAAGAGATGAGAAGAAGAGATTAGATCACTTGAAACAAGATCTAAGTATGTTAGTGATCAAGAGTTTTAGTGAGAGAAAGAAGGTTTAGAGAGAGAAAGAAAAGACTGAAAAATTTCGTGCAAGGAAGAATTTTTTTCTGCTGGGAATGGAGTAGTATTTATAGGCAAGGAATCCCAACGGCTCTCTAGGGGCGGTCCCGACGGTCCCTTATATATAAGGGGGCCGCCAGGCCTATAAGGGGGTCGCCGCCTAGACTCCGCTCCCTTTTTTGTCTTTTTGTGGGGAAGGTTGTATCTGGTGTAGAAGCTTCCGTTTTGGGGGAAAATTTTGAATTTCAAATTTTAAGTTTTTAATAAAACTTTTTATTTTAATTAGAAAATATTTTGTAAAATTATTAAAAAAATACTTTTATAGAATTAAAAGTGAGGATTAAAAGAAAAATATTTTCTTGATCACTAATCATGCTTAATTAATTTGTTTGTCCATACCTTAAGTGATCACTAATCTTAGAAATAAAATTTTACATTTAATAATTTGTAAACGTTTATTTTTATTGTAAACGTTTTTACATTTTGTTATTATCAAAACGTTAAGAGGTCGAAAAATATAAATAACATTTTTAGACATTATTTGTATTAACAATCTCCCCCTTTTTGATGATGACAAAATATAAACTTATTTTAAATAAAATTAAAGATGTCAAATTATTAAATGAGTTATGTTCCATTTCTCCCCCTTTTTGTCGAATTCAAAAAGAACGGTCGTCTAGTTGTTGAAGAAAGAAAGAAATCGACGATATCAAGACTCCCTCTTGATGTGTGCTCCCCCTTGTTCGAGGCAACAAGGGATCGACCTTATGAAGATTATGTGCTACAAAACAAGGTTAGAAGTACAAGTGCAAGACAAATATCTTTCAAGTTAACACATTGTATTCAATTTAACCAAATAAGAGTTTCATTCAGCCAACAAGAAACTCATACACTAGCACATCCAACTAATACATTTAACATAAAATTTAAAAACTAGATCTTAATAAGAGCTAAGACACATTTATACAACATTTATATGAATCATTACAATAAAAAGTAGATAATCATAAAGACATATAAGGGCATAGGATCTACACTAGTTGTTCTTGAAAGGTAGAAGATGTTGTAATCAAAGTTGATTAAAGAACATTATTTAGGCAAGATTAATCATTTGTAGGGAATGATTAATTAAAAGGGGGAAAAAGAAGGAGTTGGTAACACGATTGGTGGGCTACGGAATGGTGGGAGGGAAGGATGTTAGAAGATAGTGAATGAAGTGATTTAATTCATCAATGATGGAAATTGGTTGTTAGAAAACTTACAACAATGACAAAAATGAGTGAAATTCAACTTGTGCGTGAGCAACGGAGGATATTAAATTTGTGGTTTGGTTGTGTGAAGGTTGTGCTGAATATAGGGGCAATGGATGGATTAGCTTGTTTGGGATCAAGAAAGGTGGAAATGTTGTGGGAGTTGGTTATCATTTGATCTCTTAAGGGAATGTAGGATGTATAGATGGTGGTTAAGGAGATTGTAAGTTGACTCTGAGGAGGGGGGAAAAAAGGGGTGGAGGTGAGTCATTTTGGGAAGGAGGTGATGATTTTAGAGTGGATGGTTTGCATTTCCATACTTGTCTAACCGACATCCTTGGTTTTCTAGAGAGGTTAGAGTGGTGGTTTGAGCAAGACATTGATAAAGAAGAAGTGAGATTTGAGGGAGATGAAGATGGTGATGAAGTATGAAAGTTGGGTGATTAAATAATAAGGAAGATTGGATAAAGTAGCAAAGCATAGTTTAGGAAGAAGAGAGTGTCAAATATGGTTTAGCCCAATCTAGGGAAATGACAGCAGAGGAATGTAGTAGCGAGGAAGTCTACAAGATACACGGAAAAAGGATGGTAAATTTGAAATCTTTTTTTCCCCTCCTGGTGGCGGTACCTTTATCACCTGGCGTGGGTCCTATAATATATTAGGGTGTGTCGCCGGTATAAGGGGGCATTTTCTGGAAGACAGGAAGATTTCCAGTTTTCTCTTTCTTAAGTCTAGTGATTTTGGCTTCTACCAATATTCAGAATAACTCCGTTCACAGCAATAATATGTGTTCTATTTCTAACATTACAAATCATTTAGTAAGTAATTAGCATTTCATCTCATGTCATAATCATAAATTTGCTAGTCATTGAAGGATGATAGAAGTGTAGTTGGATTATCCAAGTCAAATGGCAAATTAAAAAATTGTTGCCAATCCTCAGTCCTACAATTAGAGAAATATAATGTTATTTAAAACACGAGAGATGATGATAATACATAATATATAATATAATAATAATAATAATAATAATAATAATAGTGTCATAGTAGTTGCGTCAACACGTTCATTTTAATTTTCCACCCATCATGTTCTTGAGAGCTTATCCAATTGACCTTAACCCTTCCCGGTGAGCATCTCTTTGTTGAGTTTGATGATTAATAGTTTCGGAGAGATAAGTGTTTAAGTAATGACTTTCATGAGAAGGGTTTTGATGGACTCTAGAGACATTATTTGATGAGGAAGAAATGTTTTGAGACAGAGAGGAAGGATTTGGATCAAAAGATTCGTCATCACTTTCCTCGATGGAATCATTCAATGGATGAGATGACGATGAATGATTTAGAGTGGAGGAGGAGGAGCCAGCATTTGACTCACACGGTCTTTTCTTGCCCCGATCCGCTAGTATCTTTCGCTCGTAATGAGGAGCGAGAGAATGCATGGTGATCATGTGGAGAGAGAATGATCAAGGCTAGCCAGAGAGAAAAACGAACTCGACATGTTTGAATAACTAGTCAGAAGCATTCATAAGCAGGTGTTCCTTTGTTTGAACTCGAGTCTTTTTCATATCTTTTGAGATGTGAAAAATGTAGGTTATAAGGAGTGGATGTCTCAATGCAATAAAGCATGTGACAAAGACAAGCGGAGACATGATCCCTATGTCCTCCTAGACAAATGACGTTTTTTCACGAATAATATCAACCCAATGTTCATATGAGTTTGAATCTTCTCGGGTTTAAATTTTCATTTTCACCCACGACAATCATTTTCTTATTTTTTGGTACGAGTCTCTTGACCTTGTCGAGGAACTTGAATAAGAGACTTAATGACTCTTGGAGACGGAGGTTTGGTTTTATAAAGACCTCTACTTGGAACACTTACTGACAAATGGTCAAGAGACCACATTTCGGTGTTAGAGGCTTGACCTTTGAATGGGATTTTCAAAATTTGACCAAATTCCTCAAGAGTGAGGGAGAATGACTTATTTTGAATGACGAAGTTGACAACAAATTGACTCTCAGGATTATAGGTAAAAGTGAGTTGACAGTAAAACTCAAGAACAAAGCGAGGTACAATTTGTTCGTTAATATCTAACAAACAATCAAAGCCGATTGACTTAAACTTAGCATGAATATGACTTATATTTTTGAAGTTTGGACTTACAACCCTCCCCTCATGAAAGTACCGTTTTTCAAGATTTACCATTGTGTTTAGCAAGGGTTGATTAAATTCATTTGATATTAGGGGTATGTAGTTTCGTGTCTTTTGATGATCTAGACTGGTAGCTCGAGGCATTGTTACAATTGATGATCTTTGTGATATTAGGATTGATTATTAGTGTTGATTTGATCTTCAATTGATGTTAAAATGGTTGATTTTGAGTTTTGGTGGGTTTTAAGTCGTGTCCGTCAATGGCAGCAGGTAAAGGGGTGTTTGTTTTTCTGTTTTGAATTTTTTTTGTTTAAGTGTCCCATTTTATGACTTGCTGGTGGCGGTCCCATATTTACCGGCGGTCCCAAATATATTGGGGGCCACCCTCAGCGAAGGGTTTTTTGGACTTGGTTTTTGACGAAAATTTTACTAAGAGAAGTGACATTTTAATTTGCATTTCGCGAATTAAATATGCTTAAAGTACTTCGGATGAAGTATTTAAGTTGTCACGATACGGAATGAAACACGGACTAGAACTGAGAGATGAAGAAGAGTAGCGAGAATTAGATGATTTATGGAAATGTGGTCCATCATTTCTGAACCAAGAGGTAGATAGTTAAACGATTCTACGTTTAAGGGTGTATAGTAGTATGTCGGCGATGTTTTTGCGGACTGAACTTTTTTCGATTGAGATATGTCCTTTTTGGACATTATCACAAAGAAAGTGGTGACGTATTTCGTTGTGTTTGTTACGATGACGTGTTGCACCGGGTTTTTGCTAAGGTCTTGCGCCTTTGTTGTCAACTTGATGGGGAACGTATTCATGTCGTACATCGTAGTCGATGAGAGCTTGTTTCATCATAGTGTTGTTGACATGCCTTTTCGGCGCTCCAATATTCGGTTCGGTAGTGGATATAGCAAGAGTGGGTTTGTTCTTCGAGAAATAGATGTTCAAACAACATCCCACGAACGTATCAAATACGTTTGTGCTCTTTTGGTCCACCATAATCTCAGCGATGATCAGGATGTCCGGCATTATACTACAGGTTTCTATGCCCGGTCCCCTTAGTGATACCATAATCCTTAAGTGTGTTGTGTCTTTAATGTATCGGAAAGATACGCGTAAACCGCTTCAAGGTGAGAGTTTTGGGAGCTCTGGAAGAGGGCACAAAGGCGGGACATAAACATGATTATTTGCCGTTAGGTGTAATAAACTACCTATCATGCCTCGATTTCTTGGTTGACTATTTACCGATACACTCTTCATCTTTCGTGTAGTTTAGTTGGATGACATGGGGGTTTTCATTGGTTTATAATTTTCTAGACCAAATTTCTTAAACATTTCTTTAATATACTTAGATTGATTAAAGAAAATACCATCTTCCATTTATTTTATTTGTTATCAAGACGAAGTTAGTTACCCAGATCCTGCTCATCTCGAACTCGTCATGCATGATTTTGGCAAATTCTTCACACATGTTACTTGCAGTCAAACCGAATATAATGTCATCGATTATATTTGAACAATGATGAGATTTAACTTTTCTTTTTAGTAATAGAGTGTTATCTACCATTCCTGTTTTATATTCTGTTTAATAAGGTAAGCTTTTAAATCTATCATACCAAACTTTGGGTGTTTGTTTAAGACCATATAAAGCTTTCTTTAATTTTATAAAATTGACTCTGGTTTTTTTGAAATCATTAATCTGGGGGGTGTTGCCAGTATACCTCCTTTCATTGATAAAACCGTTCAGGAATGCACTTTTTACATCCATTTAGGAATAGTTTAATGTATAAGGCACAAGCATATAGCTTATTATATTTCTAATGGAACTCAAGTCTAGCAAACCGGGGCATAAGTTTTATCATAATGATGCCTCTTGTTGGTTGTAGCCTTGAGAACTAACCTAGCTTATTCTCGAGAAACAATATCCGTTCTCGTCTAAACTTTATTTTCTAAATACCACTTAGTTCCTATGATTTTTCATATTCCTTGGTTTGAGGAACTAATCCATAACGTCTTTAGCTAACGAATAATTTTAATTCTTCTTGCATGGCGATCTATCCAATCTTTCATATCCTAATGCTTCTTTTCACATTCTTAGGTTCTATAGTTGATATAAAACAAAAGAATGTTACTTTGGTTTTGGGCTTGTGACCTAAGGGTTCTTTGGTTAAGGTTTCCTATGACATTTTCTAATGGGTGGTTCCTAGATTCCTTAATGTTGACTATTTCATCAATCTCTAAAGTTTCATCCACAATGTCATTTTCTAGGTTTTTCTTTTCGGTGACTTAATTGCTTCTTCTTTATCTAAGTCATCATCCACCAAGGGTGATGTCTTAGAGGGTGGAGGAGTTTTTCGAATGTCACGTTTAAGTGATTCTTCGATTTCCTAGACGTGTTTGTTTAAGATGTTGGTAGGCTTTACTATTTTGAGAATAACTAAAAAGACACATTCGTATTACTTTGGGTCAACTTGGTTAGTAGTCTTTTGTGTTCAAATGAGCACTTGTCTCTCCAAACTCTCTAAAATATTTACTTAGGTTTTTCTTCCTTTAAAGAGTCATAAGGTGTTTTTTCTAGAATGACTCTAATGAGAATCGGTTGAGAATGTATGTTGCGTATCTACGGACGTCTACACCAAATGTTTATGTAATGATTGCTCATTCAATATAGTCCTTACTCATCTCTTGAGTGTCCATTTTTCCGTTCGACCACGCCATTTGATGAGGTGTGCGATAGAGCCGAGTAGTTAAAGTTATGTGTAATACCGTGGTATTACAAAACTCTCCAAATTGCACTTCATTATCAAATTCTCTATCGTGGTCGGTTCTTATTGACACTATTGAACAACTAATTGGTTTGGCTATTAATTTTTACTTGTATTTATTAAAAATTCAGTTCCCCCTAACCATCCACTAGTTTTTTACCTACTACAATATTTCGAAATTGATCGAAGCTTCGGTTTTATCCTAATAAGATCTTATCCAAGTATCCTAGAGTAGGCATTTACTATGACTTAGGGTTTTGTTGTAACGGGTTTCCTCCGTAACTCCGTATGGCGGATGGACTGAAGAGATCCATATGGAGAAGAGAAGTTTAATGCATCTAGTGTTTGAGACTACATTTAGTTTGTGACTTGCCCATGCTTCGGCTTGTTTTCCCATTTTGAATGCATCACAAAAATGTTTGATCAAACTTAAGCTTTAGTGAAGGTTTCTAACTAATTCCTTAGAGGCCAACGATTGAATGAGACGCATATTTGCGTGTCCTAATCTCTCATGCCATAAGGTGGAATTTTCATCAATCGTTGTTAGACAAATTTAATCCTTTGGCTTATTTTCTAATTTCATCACATATAAGCCTTTCTTCCTAATACCTCTACCTATAACTTTACCATCCTTAGTGATTTCACTATCATGTTTAGAGAAAGTTACTCTACACTTATTGTCACATATTTGTCCTATACTTGTCAAATTAAATCCTAAGTTATCAACATGTTCTACATTATCTATTTTGAGAGAGTCATTAGAAATCGTACCTTTGACAATGATGTTACCGCGAAGATTACTACCAAAAATGACGTTACCTCCATTATATGCCTTACAAGAGGAGACGAGCTTTTAGTTGCTTGTCATATGTTTAGAGCATTCGCTATCCTTGATCCATTCGTCGGGCTCCAAGTCAACTCTAAGGCATATCTATTTATATAAGACAATAACTCAAATATTTGGTCCCCAATATCTCATGGGTCCAAAGTTTTTAGTGCCAAACATCTCTTGCATTTGATGCAATTAGTTGGAATGTGAGAATGGAAGACACATTTCCTATGGCATGTAACTTTGACGTGGAAAGTTGTTCCAACTTACGGGAAAGCCATGAGGTTGGTTTTGTCGACCAACGTGTCTTTTTGGTTATGGTGTTTTAGGACGAGAATAATTATTATTGACTCTTCTAGGAGGTGGAGTTTTTGATCTAAAATTGGGTTTAGAAAATCTAACTCCGGGTTTTGACAATGGCTTATAAAATTGTTTAACTTCATTGTCACTAGCAACGGGAACTTTGGCCTTGTTTACAATTATGTGTTTTGGTCTAGGACCCAAAATGGATTTTTGAAAAGACACAGTTTTCTTAGATCCAGGCGTTGCTGGTGGCGGTCCTATATTTATTTTGGGGGCCGCCTGGTCATTTAGGGGGCCGCCCATATTTATGGGACCTCCATCAGAATACGCCTTTTTCTGAGCTTTCACAAATTTTATTTCCTTAGTTCCACTAGATGATGCTTCAAATGAATTAAACCCTAAACCTAATTTATCACCGGAGGGTTTTTGATTACTTAACATTTCATTTAAGCAATGTGTACTCTTTTCAAATTTGTTTAATCTAGTAGATTCATCTTTGAGTTTTTCATTCTCAATTTTAAGTACATGACACTTTGCACAATCGAGATCAACTCCCTTGTTTTTCTCGAGTGTGGACAATTTATCTTTTAATTCTCTAAGCTCATTTTCTAGACTATTTCTAGTAGCTTTTAACTTTTTATTTTTAGTGATTATCTTTAGACTCATTTTGCATAACATATCATATTCGTTGTCTAAAGCTATATCATCAATTGATGAGTTTTCATCACTAAAGTAAGATGATTCGAAACATACCTCACTTGATGCGTGAGCTACAAGACACGTTTCATCTTTGACCTTTTCATCATCTTCTTCACCGCTATCGCTCTAAGAGCCTCCGACAAAAGCTCTTTGGTTCTTATCTTTTGGTAGTTTTGGACATTCTCCAATAAGATGATTTGGGTCGCCACATCTAAAGCATTTTCTATCACCTTTACCGTTCTTGTCATCACGACTTCTTTGGAACATCTTTTTTTCATTTCGAGGTTTTCTCACAAATCTACCTCTTCTTTTAAAGAACTTCTCGAAGTCTCTTACCGCCATGGCGTACTCTTCGTCTTTACTACCGAAAGTTGAACATTCTTCATCACTAGATTCTTTCTTAGCCTTTAAAGCAATAGATTTTCTTTTAACTTTTGCTTTGACTATTTCAGAATCTTTATCGATGATCATTTCGTAAACTTTGAGGTTCCCGATTAATTCATCAAGAGATAGTGACGTTAAGTCTTTCGACTCTTCAATCGCCGTGACCTTTGCTCTCCATTTAGGATGTAGAGCTCTAAGAAACTTCCTTACGTAGTTCTTACTAGAATAACCTTCATCAAGAGCTTTAAGACTAGTAATAATAGTATTAAATCTAGCAAAAGCACTATCTATAGATTCGTCTTCGAAAATGACAAATTGTTCATATTGTTGAACCAAAAGGTCGATCTTATTATCTTTGACTTGGCTATTACCTTGATGGGTGATTAACAAAGTTTTTCAAATTTCTTTTGCCGTGTTACACATGAAAATTCTTTCATATTCTTTTCTTGGCAAAGCATTGTAAATAACCATTTTTGCTTCATTATTTTTCGCAAGTCTCTTTTTGAGATCATCAGTTTGTTTTTCAAAAGGGATAACCTCATCTAATTTGGTTTTCGGATTTTGTACAATAGGTTGAAAATCACCATTGGTAATAACATGCCAAAGATCTAGATCTTTTGATTTAACATATGTCTCGAATCTATTTTTCCAATAAATAAAACTATCGCTTTCAAAGAGTGGTGGTCTTTGCATAGATTGCCCTTCTAGATATTTGTCGGAATCCATAGATCGATCCAAGCTTTAAAATACAATATATTTTAAAAATCTTGAGTGACCTTGCTCCTGATACCAATTGTGGAAACTAGAAGGGGGGTTGAATAGTTTACACGTTTGTTTTACGGTTTAAAAGTTTACTTTCAAAAATGTATAGATCCGAGTTATATGTTCAATCAAATCACAATATGAACAAGCAATAACTATCTAAACTAAAACACGATAACAACAATAATAATGTAAAGAGATAAGGAAAGAAACAACCAAACCAAGACACCAAGATTTTATAGTGGTTCGGCTACGAAGCACCTCTTCGCCCTACTCCACTCCCCGAGTATCCGACTCGAGATTTCACTATGTCAACAAGCTCCCTTTAGGCGGAGAAAACCGTTTACACGTCGCTTACGTTATTTTCCGACACTAAGCTAAATGTCGAGTCCTAATCTTAGCTAGAACCAATCTACCACTTCACAAGATATACACACTCACAAGATCTACACTATCGGATCTACACAATATCCGAATCACACAAATACACAAGATAAATACAATAGAGTTTTGGTACTTAGAAGAAAGGAGGATAGATCACTAATTAACACTTCGTTTCTTGACGAATACGAGTGTTCTTCTCTTGCACTTGAATGAGAGGGAAGAGATGAGAAGAAGAGATTAGATCACTTGAAACAAGATCTAAGTATGTTAGTGATCAAGAGTTTTAGTGAGAGAAAGAAGGTTTAGAGAGAGAAAGAAAAGACTGAAAAATTTCGTGCAAAGAGGAATGTTTTTCTGCTGGGAATGGAGCAGTATTTATAGGCAGGGAATCCCAACGGCTCTCTGGGGGCGGTCCCGGCGGTCCCTTTACTTTATGAGAATAAGACATTAATTAATTTGTCACCAATAATAATAATAAAATCTTTAAAGGACTAGGGAATAAGGGAGCGGAAAGTAGCTATGCATACATAATTAGTGTTTATGAGTAGTGTTAGCATCTTAACTTGTATTTAGCAATGATTTCGCTTTAAAGCTTGGTTTGGGGCGGGTGAATAATCAAGGACGATGAATTTATCCTTTTAGTGTTTCTTGTTCCGTGAAGTTATGATAGGTATGAATAATAAATGCATAAAAATGGTAAAACAGTGGGCTTTTCAAAACTAGTGATTTATTAATCCCCTAGATGAACACTTAGCTACTTTTTGAGGTAATTAGCCTTGGGGGTTAAAATCTTAGGTTTTCTAAGTGTGTTTATGACATTGCGTGAGGACACGACAATATCTTAGTATGAGGGATTTTTTATATGTGTTTAATCACATATCATTTTACCTTACTGAAATAAGCTTAAAAGACCAAGAATACATGAAAAATGTAGTGTATATGTGTGTTTTGTCAATTGTGTCTTGCAGGTAACGGATATGTCAAATATGGACAAAAACGAAGCAAAACAGACAAAACCGAGCATGGGAATGGAAGAGTACAAGAAATCGAAGCCGAAGGCATATACATCCTTAATGGGCCAACCCGTACCCATTTTAATAGGCCAGGTCAGCCCATTAGCATTGTATTTCTATAGAACCTAAAGCCTAAATTCTAAGCCTTTTATCAATCCAAAATTATAGTCCAAATCCATATTCCTGGCCCAAGTTAGTAAAACAAAAGCCCAAACCCCACCCCTGAGCACAAGTCAAAACGATATAACACTAGGTCAAACAAATCAACTTTACTGTTGATCTATCCCTTTCCCTCCTTACTTTTACACAACGAAAACGAACCACGGTAAATCACCTCTTCACCCCACGCTTAATTAGCTTCTAGAAGAACCTGACAACCCTGACACCTCATTGACACGCTGGCAATCCTCTATGCTGTGATTGGTTGAGAAACGTGGAGAGGATCCAAGGGATGAAAGAGATGATTGAATGATTCAAGGGTCAGGATTGAAGTTGGGGGAGCGTCTCAAGAGCCTAGAATCTTCCTCACATCACTATAAATAGAGGAGTTTTTCACACAGAGATGGGACGTGTAGGATTTTAGTAGTAGCTTATTATAGTAGCTTATTGTATCTTTAGCTTAAATGTCTTTTTATTAATGTAATTCTCTCTTTCACAAGCTTGTAATCTGTTGAGTATTAATAAACTTAAGTTTCATTTAAATTGTTCTTTTTAAATTATGTCTTTACTTATAATGGTTTAAAAATGTTTTAGTTAAGCTAATAAGCTCAAAATAAGCTCATTCTCTTATAGACTATTGATCATTTAGCTAAACTTACCCAAAGCTTAACTGAATTGGTATTCATCTTTAAATCTCCCTCAAATTACCTCAGCTTAACTATTGGATGATAAGCCAAAAAGGGAAGGGCTTATAGATATTACCAGCTTATCTATGATAAGCTGGAGCTTATTAATTTAAGCTCTTTAGAGCATTTAAGGTCTATGTTTAGCTGGGACAAAGGTACTTCTTCTTTTACTCTTTTATAGCTTAATATTTGTTTTGCTTATTAATTTGCTTATTTGTGCTTGCAATTGCTTAATTTTGCTTATTTCTGTCTAGTTATAGCTTATTATGTTTAGATTATAGTAGTTTGGTTTAAGTTTTAATAGAATTTGTCATCATTGAGCAAAATTTAGCTTATTAAGTATAGCTTATTTCTGAGTGCTTAATTTTTCTAGATTTTAGCTTATTAGTCTTTAAATATCTTAGTTATTAATATGTTTTTAGAGATCATAGCTTAATATGATCTGTTTTGGCTTATAATTTAATTTTAGGATTTAAAAGGGGTGTTTGGGATAAGGTTTAAAATGGGTCAAATGAGGTTTAAATCTGTTTTCAGTTTGCTAGACAGTTTCAAATTGGTTTTCATTAGCTCTAATTAAGCCTTAGGATTAGTTTTCTCAAGTTTAGGATAAGCTTTATTAAGATTAGGAATCTAAGTTAGCAAATTATCTTATATGTTAGTCCAATGAGTTTTTAAACAGGTTATTAGATTATTTTCTCAATAATGGATTTGAGGTGTGCTTTTTGTGTTCAAAATAAATTCTAAGAGTATCAAAGTCCCTCTGTCTTGAGTCATTAAACCTTGACATTTTCTCTTAAAATTTTAGCTTAAAACAAGTTTAGTTAATTAGTGTTCATTCTTAGAAGTAGTTTATTCAGGTTAATTGTAGGTTGGTTTTAGCTTATCTTTGATTCATTTAGGTTGAATTTAGCTTGTTTTAATTTTGTCTAAATCTGTTTAGAGTTTTAGTTTGGCAAAAGTCACTTAAGAGTCTTGAAAGTTAATTGCAAAAAGCCTTTTAGCAAAGAAAAGTCATTATCAAAAGTGATGTATGCAGACTGCTTTAATTTGGAATTTTAGCTTATTTAATAGTTTTAATAGCTTAAGATTAGTTTGTATTTGCTTATTGAGTCATGATATAAATCTGTTTAAAGCTATTAGTCTTTAGTTTTTGCTTATTAAGTCTTATTTTTAGCTTAAAATTTGTCATCCATTTCAAAAAGCCAGAAACAATAGTATAAACTGTCATTTCAAAAGTTCATTTTCTAGCTTATTTCTTTAATTTGTTTGCTTAATGTCAGTTTATTTGTGTTCTTTGAGTATTAGACTTAATCTGTTTTAGGTTTATTAGCTTTTTCTTTTAGCTTATTAAGGGAGTGTGGTTTATTTTAATTGATTGTGGGCCCCCCCCCCACCTTCCCTGGTTCCCCTATAGAAAGCTAAAAAGCCCCCTTAAAGTAGTGGTTAATTCCTTTTAGTCCTGTTTTTAAATGTATGTTTGTTCTAATATGCTTTCAGTACTTTTTAGCTTATTTTGTTTGGTTATTATTAGTCATAATTGCTTATTAGGATTAGGACTAGGTTTAATCTAGCTTATTTGCCTTTAGTTAGCTTATTTGGTCTTATTAAGTGCTTATAAAAGTCAAGCAGCCTTATCTTTAAGCAAAAAAATAGACTTTTAAGTAAACTGTCACTTCAATTTGCTTTTCACTGACTTAAAAATAAGTTTTAGAAAAAGTTGCTTAATTAAAGTTGCTTAATTCTTCTTATAGTTTAGCTTTTTCAAAAAGAAAATAAAAAATTATATTTTTGTAAAAAGGTAAGTCACAGGTTTCGAACCTGTGACCTCCCCCTTAGCATACCAACACCCTAACCAGTAGCGCCCTTGGGACTTTTTAGTTAGACGTATGCAACATTAATCTTTTATACCTGTTTTTAGTTTTAAGCTTATCTAGCTTATACGAATTTTAACAGCTTTTTGGCTTGAGCTTTTTGAACCATTTTTCTTTAGAAACCTTAAGAATAGTATTAAGCACTTTTAGGAATTTTCTTAAATTTTTATAAAATAGTTTAGTAATTTTTATTAATTTCTAGATTAAAAGTGTTTTTAATTGTTTAAAAATAAAAAAAAGTTAAAATAATATATATATATATATATAATTACTTTTTTTATTTTAGTACATTTAAGTTTAAAATTTAGCATTTTGCATTTTTAGGATTTAAATTTGTGTTATTTGCTTAATTAGTCGCGTTTTTTTATTCTCGTTATCGTTTTTACGTTTAATTCTTTAATTGCTTAATTTGTTAGCTTGCCTTTATTTGTTTTTGCTTTTCATTATTAGAAATAGAATCAAAATTCAAAATATTTGATATTCGAGCATCAAACAAAATACTTTTGTGGAATTCAAATTCACCTCTTGTCGGGATACGACATCCGGGAGATAAAAATATTGTTTGTCCTCAAGCAATTTTCTTATCAAATGGGATACTCTATATACTATAATTAATTTGGTATTTTAGGTATATATTATATATCCTATTATCATCAAATCAGCCTCTAAGTTTGAGGCTATTGAGAAGTCCCTGCAAGATGAGGTGAGAATTTTGAAAGATCATAACACTACCCTGGAGAAGGAAAAAAGTGAGCTAGATGTGAAAGTGGCCGATCTTGTGGCTTCAGTAAAGGTTAGGGAGCAAGAGGCTGTTGATTTGGATGCTATGGTGACTTTTGTTAAGTCTCAGAATGACAACCTTGTTGATCAGGTATGTGTCTTTACACTTGTGTATTTTTTTTATTTTTCTATTTTCTTATCTTTCCACATAATTGCAGGTACATAAGCTAGAGACTTCCTCTGCCGTACTTCAGGAGAAAGTTACTGTGTATGAGGACTATATGAGTCAGCTCGAGAAATTCCAAGATGAGCGGATGGAGGTTGTATATGAGAAATTCAACAAACTGCATGCTGACTTTATTAAGATGGCCCTTCATTTGGAGGAGAAATTCTATCCCCATCTTTTGACTACCATTGCTGGCCGTAGGTGGCTTTTTACCTATGGCATGGAGCTTGTTTTTTCTAAGTGTCTTAACTCACCGGAATACCTTTCCGCCCTTGGAGCGGCCATCAACAAAGCTATTGAGAAAGGCATGCAAGATGGGCTAGCCACTGGAATTACTCATGGTCAGGAAGGCAGGGTCCTCACAGATGTTGTTGCGTTCAATCCCTCCGCAGAAAGTGATTACATTTTCGCTTTGCAAGATCTTCAGAGTGTGAACTTCTCCTTGCTTGCTGATCTGAAGTCCAACAAGGATGCAAGTCTTGAAACTTTAATGGACATTCTTCGCTTAGATGAAACTCTTGCGGAAAGATTGGGTCTGAACGAATCATAGCCTCATGTTGATCAGCTAATGGTCACTATCCATCATTCACCGGATCAAAGTGTCATTGGTGCCCTGAGCCTTGTCTCTTTCCCTGGATGTTTCCCATAGCCGAGTTCAAAGGATCAAGGAAAATATTGCTAACAATAGACCAGCTCTTCGTGACATTTTTGTTCTGTTAGCTGAGCCTTTATCCATTGTTGCTTTGGAAGGTACTGAAGGTACTTCCGGTACTGCACCCTATACTACTACTGCCTTGTCTACTACTTACATGACTGCGAGCTTCATTCCTCCAATTTCTACAGATGACTACATGGTTGTTCATGCGGATAGTCAAGAAGGTACCGGTGCGGACGGGCAGACAGGTGCAGGTGCGGATGTTAACCCTTTCCCTAACGTTGAGGATGCGGAGCTAGACATCTCTTAGTAGCTTGTTATAATCCCTGGGCTTGGTCGCATGTGACCTTTTTGTTGTAGCCTCTTGTGCACGAACAATTTTTCTAAGTGTTTTTGTCCGTTTTGAGTGTCGCGGTTGCTTGTTGGCCTTTTTGTGTGCGACAACTTACACTTGCATAATTTTTAATGTCTCAGTGTTTAACCTTGACCTTGCTATCTTTTTAATGTTATGATATATTTATTCTGATAGTCTTTGTTTGAATATTTGTGGGTTATTCTCCCTATACTGGGTTTGCAATACCTCTTATGTATAATTGAGTTAATTTTGAGGTTACTCATCCTTTTGTTATGCGGAATAACGTTGATTGGGTCATGCCCTAGTGTGCGCGTCTTAATCACATACAGAATAACTTTGCAAAGTAAAGAATGGAAAAAGTTTAAAGCAAAATTTGTGAAGGTAGCTAGGCTTCACTTTTTATTAAAATTTTTAAAAGACATTACAATGCATAAAGTAATATAATTTGGAATGCATTACCCCCACTGCGGAATCCGCATGGGTGAGTTGCTTACATTTTGTGAACATAACACTTCTTGAGGTTGCTGATATTCCAAGTCCGCGGAAGTTGTTTTCCGTCACGGTCTTTTAACTTGTATGCTCCCTTGCCAAGTGCTTCCGTTACCTCGTACGGTCCTTCCCACTTGGGGCCCAGCTTCCCTGTGTCCTCCGCTCGGCTTGCATCGTTGTTGCGGTATACCAGGTCTCCTGGTTTGAAACTTGTATTTCTAACTTTTGCATTATAGTACTTCTCCATTTTTGCCTTACTCTTGGCTTCACGTATTGCTGCTTCCTCTCTCCTTTCTTCCAAAAGATCAAGATTGATTTCCAAAGCTTCATTGTTTTGTACCAGGTCCACCTCCGCTGTTCTAATTGTAGGCATGCCTATCTCTGCTGGAATGACCGCCTCCGTTCCGTACGTTAATGAGAACGGGGTGTCTCCGTTGCTAGATTTTATCATTGTGCGGTGTGCCCATAGAACATGAGGGAGTTCTTCCATCCAGTTTTTGCTTCTTGCTTCCAACCTTGCTTTTATTCCTTCACCTAAGCTGCGATTCGCTCTTTCTACAAGTCCATTAGTCTGCGGATGTTTTACAGAGGCAAAATGCTGATTGATACATAGTTTCTCGCACCAGTCCTTAAATGGATCATCTCGGAATTGTTTTCCATTGTCTGAGATAATTTCTCCAGGAAGTCCGAACCTGCAGACAATGTTATCCCACACGAATTTTTTGATCTGATTGCCAGTGATGGTTGCGACCGGTTTTGCTTCAATCCATTTTGTGAAGTAATCCATAGCTACTATTAAGAATTTGACTTTCCCTGGTCCTTCCGGAAAAGGCTCGGCTATGTCAATTCCCCATTTGTAAAATGGCCATGGAGATGTAATTGGGGTCAGCTTCTGCTGCGGATTCCTTGGGATGGGTTTATGAACTTGACAATCCTGACATGCTCTTATTAACGTTCTTGCGTCTTTGTGCATGGTAGGCTAATAGTACCCGATCCGCAAGGCTTTGGCCACGACGGATTTTGTGCCTGCATGCATGCTACAAGATCCTTCATGTATCTCTCTTATAGCATAGTTGGCTTGAAGTGGCCCTACACATCTTAGCCATGGGCCGAGAAAAGATTTCTTGTAGAGGATCCCATTAATAACGGTAAACCGCCACGACTTGTGTTTTATTGTCGTTGCTTTCTTCATATCCGCTGGTAGGGTTTCTTCCGCAAGGTATTTGTAGATAGGAGTCATCCAGGTGTCTTATTCTTCTACCACCGTTAATACTTCTAATTCACTAATGGACTTTTCTTTTAATTCTTCGACTAGTACTAGCTTACTTAAGTGCGCAAAACTTGTAGAAGCTATTTTGCTTAGAGGATCAGCTTTTTTGTTTTCGCTTCTGGTGATTTGCTTAATTGTGAACGCCTTGAAGCCGCCTGTAAGTGCTTTTACTTTCTCCAGGTAACGGACCATGTCGGCCTCCTTTGCAACATACGTTCCGTTCACTTGATTGGTCACTAAGCGTGAATCCACATTTGCTTGAAGGTTTTTCACACCCATTTGTTCTGCTATCCTTAGTCCAGCAATCAAAGCTTCATATTCTGCTTCGTTGTTTGTTGCATCAAACCTGAACCTTAAGGCGTAAGTGAACTCCACCCCTTCTGGGTTTGTGAGTATTAGTCTTGCTCCGCAACCATCCGTGCAGGAGGATCCGTCTGTAAACAAAATCCATGGTTCAGGGAGCTCTTCTTCTTCTTCCATCGGAGTATCCGGAGAATCCTCTTCTGGTCTTTCGACTATGAAGTCTGCTAATATATGCCCTTTGACTGATACTCTAGGCCTGTAATGTATTGCATATTCTCCTAATTCAATGCTCCACTTCTGTAGCCTTCCTGCTACTTCCGGTCTTGATAGTATCTGCTGTATAGGCTGATTTGTGATTACTAATATTAGATGTGCCTGAAAGTACCTTTTTAGGCGCTTACTAGCATGTACTAAGGCCATCACTAATTTTTCCATCGACGTGTAGTTTAGTTTTGGACCTCTTAATGCCCTGCTAACAAAGTAGATGGGCATCTGTTTAGCTTCCCTTTTCGTCATCAGGACTACGCTTACTGTCTCTTTTGCTACGGCCAAGTAAACAATAAGCTCTTCCTTTTCCATTGGTGCCGTTAGCATAGGGAGCTCAACTATTAGTTGTTTCATTTGCTTAAACGCCTCTTCCGCTTCCGTGGTCCAATGGAAGTCACTTTTCTTCGTGCATTTTTTCAAAGTTTTAAAGAACGGTAGCGACTTCTCTGCTAATTTGGCCAAGAACCTATTTAGGCTTGCGAGCTTTCCATTTAACTTTTGCACGTCCTTTAGACATTTTGGAGATGGGAGACTTAGCACAGCGTCCACCTTGTCTGGGCACACTTTCAGCCCCTTAGAGTTGCCTTTATACCCTAGGAACATTCCTTCTTCCACCCCAAAGGTACACTTTTTAGGGTTTAGTTTCATGTTAATTTCCCTTAGAGTTTTAAATGTTTCTTCTATGTCTCTGACTATCTCGTCTTCCGTGCGGCTTTTGATGACAAGGTCATCTACGTACACTTCCAAATTTCTGCCAATTTGTTTATGGAATGCTTTATCCACCAGACGTTGATAGGTTGCCCCAGCATTCCTTAGACCAAAAGGCATTTTCGTATAGCAGAATATTCCTTGGCCTGTGATGAATGCAGATTTTTCTTCATCTTCCTTTGCTATTTGTATTTGATGATAGATTTTATATGCGTCTAAAAAGCATTTACAAGGGAATCCGCACAAGGATTCCACCTTCCAGTCTATTTCTGGTAGTGGATAACCGTCTTTTGGGCATGCTTTGTTTAGATCTTTGAAATCGATGCACATCCTCTAACTGTCATCATGCTTTTTTACCATTACTGGGTTGGACAGCCAGTCATGGTAGTGTACTTCCTTCATTATTGCTGCCTCCACGAGTTTCCCAACTTCCTCTTGTATTGCCTGGTTTCTGTCAGCCGCTTGCCCCCTTTTCTTTTGTTTAACCGGAGAGCATCCCTCCCGCACGTTTAGGCGATGCTCCACAATGTGTCTTGGGACGCCAGTCATATCTGCAGGCTTCCAAGCAAAAATGTCCAAGTTATGCTGGAGTAGTCCACACAACTTGTTGCGGCCTTCTTCGGTGAGGGTAGAACCAATCATTACTGTTCGTTTCGGATATTCTGGGTTTATTGCTACTTTGATTCTTTCTTCTATTATTAGCTTGGTAGCTGATAGGGCTCCTTCAGGTCCGGAGACCACCGCGCATTCTAGCGGAACCAACTTGCTACTCTTTAGGGTAATCACTCCTCCTTTCACCGGGATCTTTAGCATTCCGTGAGCTATTGACGGAACTGCTTGTAATTTTCTGACTCTTGGTCTTCTAATAATTCCATTATACAGAGACGATGATCTTAAAACAATAAAATTCATCCAGGCCGAAGCAGAGTGTTCTTCATCTCCAATCTTAACCAACAATTGTATTTGCCCTATTGGCCATATTATTTCACCACTGAATCCAATCAAAAGGGTAGTGGCTGGTATCCATTGTTTTTTAATTTCCGGACGGAGTCGGCTAAAGCAGTGCTCATATAAAATTTCTTAGGCTGATCCGCCGTCCACATACATACGGTGTACACAGTGGCCTCCTATTTCCGCCTCTATGATCATCGGGCCTTCCGTTCCTTCATCTTCCCCCAGGATTGGACCATTAGGATAGCTAACGCTTTATCCTTCCCGAAAGTTTCTCCTTTCTTTGCCACCTTAGGTTGTTCCTTTCCGTTGTTTTGTTTTAGTTCTTTAATCAAATTTGGCAGCTTTCCTGCTTTTAGCATTTCCTCAATCTGCCTTTTCAGGTGCATACATTCGTCTGTGTTGTGCCCTACTTCACCATGAAACTCGCAGAATTTTGCATGGTTCAGTTTCTCAACCGGGGTTGTCATCGGTGGCGGAGCTTTGAATTTTCCTTTGTCTAAAGCGAAAATTTCTTTGGGGGTTTTTGTGAGTAAGGAAAACCGATCATGCTTCCTTTCCGACCTTTGTTGGTTCCGGAAACCTCCTTTTTTGAAATTTTGCTTTTGGCTGCCATCATGTTGTTTCGATGGTGGAAACATTTTCTTCCGTTCGTGATTTGAGGCTGCCACCTCCCCCCTGAGGAAAGATGTGGTAACTCTTATCATTTCATCAACTGTTTTTAGGATTTTGTCATGGAGACGTTTGATGAGCTCAGGGTTTGTAATTCCATGCACGAATCCGAAGATTCTCATACTTTCTGGAGCCCCCTTGACATCCCTGCTTTCCAGTTTATATCTTTTCACAAAGTCTTCCGTAGACTCTCCCTCCCGCTGTTTGATGTTATGGAATTCTATAGGATCTTTAATACATTTCTTCTGTTGGAGATAATTTTCCAAAAATGCTTTCTTCAGATCATCATAACTATCTATTGACTCAGGCGGAAGGTCATCAAACCATACTCTCGTGTTTCCCGTCAACGTAGAGTTAAACATGTGGCACCGTGTTGGCATGGCCCATCGTTCTGTCTTTGCTGCTGCCTGGAAGATTTTCAAATGATCCTCCGGATCTTCGCTTCCGTCATATGTCTTGATATGGCTGGGCATCCTTGTTTTTGGGAAGTCAAAGTAACAGATTCTTGGTGTGAAAGGATCTACTTCCTCACATACCCATGGCTAGGACAAGTCATCCTCTTCCCTACACGATTTCTTCTTCTTTGATCTTGACTTCCAGTGCCCGCCTTCGCTATCCTCACTTTCTGAGAGAGCTTTTGTGTATTTTGAATGGGAGTTCCGGCCGTAGCTGTTTGAGCGTGCGAACACACTCTTCCCCCTACTTCCTAGCCCTTTAAACACGCCTCCTTCTTTCGACCTCTGCCTTGGTGATCTTGACCGCTCACGTCTCATTCTTGAGAATACACTAGTTCTTGGGCTACGGGAGCGCCTAGATATGTGCTTTTTTCGTGTTCCTTAGTGTCAATCGTTTTTGACTCGGAGTACCGTGATGTTCCGGAACATCCTTCGAAGTTAAGCCGGGATTTTAGTTCCTTTAGCTTTTCACTTTTTTCTTTCTCCCGATTGAACTTCTCGGACATGATTAGCAGCAGCTGATTGTAATTTTTGTCGCAATATTCTCGGAGGGCTGCGTCGGACGCGGGCCCACCTCGATCTTGCGTAGCTGGCTCATTTCCTCTCCCAACCGTGTTCCGCACAGCAGACGTGGGTTGGCTATGAGTGGTTCGTTTATGATTGCTCATGGTGAGTATTTTTGTAGAACGCAGTTGTATTCTGGTCCCACGGATGGCGCCAACTTGTTAGTACAAAATACGTAATGGGTTAAGTAGATAGATCCGGGGAGTGATTGGACCAGGCTCAAGGATGAGATCTTGTACTAAATCAAGTAATGAGATGATTCCCTGCACAACGAAAGGTAAACCGTTAGTCTTACCGTGGGGACGGACCCCACGATTGGACTCCGGCGTAAGAGTAAGTAGACATATTTGTCAGAGTATGTGTGTATGAAATGTGGTCAGAAAATCATACCTTGTGGGGTGTCAGAGTACCCCTTTTTATAGGTGAGTCAAATATTAGGTTTTCCTAATATTTCGCTTATTTCTGTTAGCGGGCCGAAGTGGGACCCTTGTTGGGCAAGGATCCGCTTATAATCGTGTCTTGCAGATTTGGGCTTGTCTAGCAGTCTTCCGCTTGACTTGCGGAAGCGTCCTATGGAAACCCTCCGTCCGTCTTGTTACTTCCGGACCGTAGCCAGTTGGTCTGGGCTTAGTTTTGGTCTATTGTGCTTTGCGATTGTCTTGTTGTGCTTGGGCCCATGTATAATTTATGTAATCCAGGCCTCCGGGCCTGTTACACGTATTATACGTCATCAGCTATGGCATTGATCTTATGATCTATCTTAATACCAAACAGTTGTGAGTCAAAAATATGTCAAGTTATATGCACTTATTGTTAAACTCTTTGAAAGGTTAAAAATTCGTAGTTACGAATGTAGCTCAAAGAATACGTGGGTGCATAACATATCATTCAAATGGTTACGAATGTAGCTCAAAAGTCTTGTAATTGTTTTTTGTTACTTTACTATTTTCATCTCGTATTAACCGTTCATAATTTTGTTTTAGGATCTTTTTCCTTTAAAATAAATGTCCATTTTGTATAAGAGTAGATTTTAGCGGATAGAGACGTCATTCAATTGGTAAAGAGTATAGTTAGTGAGATTTTTTAAAACTTTGTGTATTTTGAAAATAGACATAATTAAGATACGAGTAAGTGTTCATTTTGTATATATCACCAAACTAGAAGAGATTATAATTAGTGAATATATATGACATTTAATTTGTGAGGAGTGTAATTGTCAAAGATTTACTAAAAATTTATGCATTTTTTGAATTAAAAAATTAATATACGAGAGAAGGAGGATGACATATCTTCACCAAATCTCTGTCTTCTTAATGCGTGAAAGAATCCTCAAGTCTAGTACAAAAATAGGTGCCTTTGTCAAAAGTGTGCCTAAAATTACGTCAATCAATAGCTCTAAAAGAAATTCATGTTACTAAGCCCCTCCTAATTAAAAAAAATATAAAAAGTACCACCAATACTCCTCTTTTGTACTCTTATTCAGTGCAACACAATTTTTTTTAGTTTCTGTTTCGTATTTTTTGACAGTTTAATATTTTTCACTTATAAAACTTTATAATTTTTGTTTCGCACTTTCCGTTTCACGGTTTTATAAAACAAACAAAATTATAAAAGTAAAAAAAAAAATCAAAAAAATTAGGGGGGGTATTTGCAACATTTTAAGGGTGTCCAAATAACCACCCCGAGGTGTCGCCCTATTATGGTACCATGCCCCTACCCGACATGTTTGTAACTTTTTCACAATTTTCAACATTCTTTTGTCCCTCTATTTCTTTTTCACAGATAATTTTATATAGTTATTTATTCCGTACTTTTTGTCAGTTTAATACTTTTGACTTATTAAACTTTATAATTTTCATTCCGCACTTTCCAATTCACAGTTTTATAACGTAAACAAAATTGTAAAAAAAAAAAATTAAAAATTTAAAAAAAAATCAAAAACCGTAAGAGGTACAAATGGTGATTTAGAGGGTAGTAATAACTTGACCCTTTTAAAAATGTACATAAAAATACATCAATGAATAGCTCCAAAACAGCTTTAGTTGATCGGACAAAAGTTCCATAAGGAACATGGTCAAAAAAAAGAATAAACCGCTTCATCTTATCGCCAAAAGTTCAATATAGACCCAACATTTGTCATAGACCCAATGAACCAATCATAGCCACTCATTTTTTCATAAAAAATAAAAAAACCCACTTTCCACCTCTTTTTTAAAAATTAAATATCTCACACACCGTTAATCGTTACGCAAAACAAAACATATCATCGCGACGAGAATTAAATTATCTTTCTATAGAGGGGCGACACTATGTACTTTCGACGAACTTTTTTTTATGATTTTATGAATTTATATACGATTTTATGAAATCATATATGATTTATGAAATTATATACTCCCTCCGTCCCATATTAAGTATTCGTTGTACGAATCATATATGATTCGTCATACGAATCATATATGATTTTCGCAATTCGTGACTGAAACAAAATTGAAAAAAAGTTTGTCGGAATCACAAATCATATATGACCGTTATACAATCATTATGATTCGTATAACGAATCATATATGATTTTCGCAATTCGTGACTGAAAAAAAAATCAAAAAAAAGTTCCTCGAAAGTATATCGTGTCACCCGTCTACTGAAAGATAAAAAAATACTCGTCGCGATGGTGTATTTTTTTGTCGTGTGACGATTTACCGTTTGTAAGATATTTTATTTTTAAAAAAGAGGTGGAAAGTAAGTTTTTTTTATTTTTGATAAAAAATGAAAAGGTGGCCGAAATAGGTTTCATTGGGTCTATGACAAAATATTGGGTCTACATTGATCTTACTATAGACCAAATATTTGTCATAGACCCAATGAACCAATCCTAGCCACTCATTTTTTCATCAAAAAAAAACCACTTTCCCCTCTTTTTTAAAAATTGTGTTATATAATATTGAACAAAAATTCTACCAACGAAAAATATATTCAAAACTCTATCCATTCATATATCTTGCATCAAGTATCATATAACATAAGAAGAAATCATTAAGGTCAAAGTTGAAGAAAAAAGACTTTGAAAAAGTCAAGTGGACACTTAATGTGGGACGGAGGGAGTATGATTTTATGAAATCATATATGATTCGTTATACGAATCATATATGATTCGTCATACGAATCATATATGATTTTCGCAATTCGTGACTGAAACAAAATTGAAAAAAAGTTCGTCGGAATCACAAATCATATATGATTTTATGAAATCATATATGATTCGTTATACGAATCATATATGATTTTCGCAATTCGTGACTGAAACAAAATTGAAAAAAAGTTAGTTAGAATCACAAATCATATATGATTTTATGAAATCATATATGATTCGTTATACGAATCATATATGATTTTCGCAATTCGTGACTGAAAAAAATATCGAAAAAAAGTTCCTCGAAAGTATATCGTGTCACCCGTCTACTGAAAGATAAAAAAATACTCGTCGCGATGGTGTATTTTTTGTCGTGTGACGATTTACCGTTTGTAAGATATTTTATTTTTAAAATAGAAATGGAAAGTGAATTTTTTTATTTTTGATGAAAAAAATATATTAAGTTTAATCGAACACAACCCATTCCGAAAGTGATACCGGGTGAATCTATACTACCCAAACGCCAAACGCGCCCTTTTATTAATTGTTTTCTAGTTTTCTTTTTACTCTCAGAGAGAACTCATCTTTAGCCGCAACGCAACAGACTACTAAAAATTAGGTTTACACAAAAACCGTTTCAATCTCACAAACTAATCTTCGAACGGAAGAGTATATATAAAGTGCCCGTCCCCCTCTTACCCCCCCTCTCTATAGAAAGATAAAAAAAATACTCGTTCGTCGCGTATGGTTGTATTTTTTTTTTTCGTTTTTTTTTTTTTTTTTTTAACGATTATCGTTTTCGTTTTTGACTAGATATTTGAGTTTTAATTAAAAAAAAAAAAGGGGAAATGAATGGAAAGTGGAATGGATGAAAAAAAAAAATGAATTAATTGTGTGGTATTAGGATTAACAATTTCATTTTGTTTTTTTTTTTTTTTGCCCTTGTTTTTTGAGGATCTCACCTCTAGCTGATCGAGACACTTCATTTTTTTATTTACACACTTAACTGTACACGCATACAAAATGTAAGATGTGATTGTAAGACTAAGAGTTATGGTGACCGCACACGCGACTGACACATCAGCGCCAACTCAGCTTTCTTTCTCTTAAACCAAACACAGGTACAAAACACCGTTAATGGTATGACTCTGATTGACCGACGCACCGACACGAATAACGACCGTAAACACCTTTTGTTTTTAAATATTAAAATTTAGTAATAATTAAAATATAATTACATTACTTTAATAATCTAAATAATACATTTTAAAAAACATTACAATTTAAAAATTTTGAAAATTTGAGAATAATGAAACAAATAATCTGTATTTTTTTGAACAGCAGCTTTATTAAACGACTAGCAAGGAGCTAGAATTAGACAATTACAAGATACGGGTTTTTGAGCCAATCGATCCATTAGAACGAGGCTTTACATCTAAACTTACACCAATAATAAGAATTAAAAACAATGTTATCAAAAATCCTCGCCTGTTTAAACACTTAATTGTACACGCATAGAAAATGTAAGATGTGATTGTAAGACTAAGAGTTATGGTGACCGCACACGCGACTGACACATCAGCGCCAACTCAGCTTTCTTTCTCTTAAACCAAACACAGACCAAACACCCGTAATGGTGACCGTACCGACGACCGAACACTTTTGTTTTAAATTAAAAATTTATTAATAATTAAAATAACATTACTTTAATAATTCAAATACATTTAAAAACATTACAATAAAAATTTAAAACTTATACTAAAATTAATTATTAATACAGTTAAATGACAAACTAATACAAACTAAATTTCCTCATGTCACTGTAAAGCTCGTGTAGTAGTGCAGTTGAATCTATTGTGTGCTTCTTGGGATGTATATACATTTCTAATGTTGCCTCGAGTACCTGTAGCTTTCTAATCAAGAGCTTGCAGTTTGCACACTCTGCATTTCTTAAAGGTCTCGGATAATAGCTTATAGGTGTTGAAGGTCCAGGAGAATAACTTGGAGTCGTTGAAGACCCTGAAGAATAACTTGGAGTCTTTGAAGCTCCATGAGAACCGACCAGTAGACGGACTCGTTCCTCTTTCCATAAAAAAAATTCAAATCCAAAATAGTTTTTCCAAGGCTGTTAAAGAAAATAATTTTTAACAACTAACCAGATTATTTGTATATTACATAAATAAAAAACATGTGATTGTTCACCTTTGATCTTGGACATGTATAGTATAGTTTACCACAGGTTTTTGGTTTATACGATTCACGCAGAACTACATCTTCGGCTCCACAATGACAAGCAAAAGCTTCATATGGCACCATTAAAATTTTTGTAGTTACTAGTTTTTTTTTTCTGTAAAATATATGTGTTTTTGATAGAAAATTGTATAAAAAGTAGGATTTTATAGTGAATTGAGGAAAGTTTAATTTTTTTAAATATTCAAACACAAAAGAGAAAAACGTTTTTTTTTGTCTTTATGTGTTTCATTTACTCGGTCGCACGACCGAAATAATTGAATTTGGGTTGGGGGAGGGGGGGAGGGGGAGGGGAGACGCGTTCTTTTTGTCCATTCGTCATGGTAGCAAACGCGTTGGTCTAGCACAATTGGGGAGACCGACCACAAACTCGACCTCCCATAACGTTTAGCCTAATACAACCATGTAATGGAAGAAAATAAGTGTTCTCAATAAAATTAAAATGTATGGCAAATCAATGATTTTAAGGCTACCCACTGTGGTAAGGTCGAACGACTCGGTCGACCCGTGTCGTTCGATCGGTCGGCCTATCTAGCATACAAGTCCTGGTCGACCAAGTGTGGTGGTCATTGTGTGTCGTTTCTAACGAACGGAGTGTCGAACTATGTTTACCATTTATTCAGAACTTTTACTGTATACATAAACTTTTTAAACTTTTTAAATTTACTCTTTTAAACCCTAGAAATTAGTTACCCCCATTTATATCATATTTTACCACAAATTCAAACCACTTCTATCTTTATACTTCTCATTTCTTTTTCTCATTGTCTACAGCACGGGCTTCCACTTTTAAACCGTCATGGAAATGGCCAAGACGGCAAACCAGGACTACTAGGAAGAGATCACGTTGTGTACAGTTTGGGTGAAACGCGATGGTCAATCCGGCACTTCGAGACTTATGGAAAAAAAGGTTTTGGTCAGAGGTTTTTGCTAACTTTGAGAAAGAAATGGGGGACTATTCAAGGATACGATACCATCGTCGTCAAATGGAAACATTCGATTCGGCCTAAAATTGTTGCGTTTATCGTCGTTTACGATAGTGTCCAACGGATGGACGAGAGCGGGTCTTCTAACATCGCTTTGTTTCAAAAAAGCATTAGTGAAATTTGAAACGCGGTATGGACATCCCTTTACAATGGAGGCGTGTTGGAGAATTTTAAAAAATCGTCCTGCTTGGACAGAAATTAAGATGCCTAACCAACTACGTAATAATGAAGTTTAGTTTAAGTTTCTAATTTTATTGTAATGTTTTTTAATGTTGCAAAAATCGGCCTAGACGGCCTTGTAATTGGCGATTCCAAGCTACTCGACCACACACCTTGGAAAATAAGGCAAATCGGGTGAAAACCGGTCTGGTCAAAGTTGGCAACAAATCGGTCAATAATCGATCAAATCGGCCTAATCGGTCAATGAAAGTCAAACAATTTTTTTTTACCTAAAATTAGGTTTTCTATCCATTTTTACGCATCTATTCTCATTTAGTCATTGACTGATTTACACCACACACTAAAGATAAGCCTTCACTCTCACAAGTCACAACTGATATATCCTTTACACTCATGCTTATTAGTTTAAGTCTAACATGTTCAAATGTTACCATCTTTAGGACTTCTTTCACTCATTTTTTTTTAAGAAGCCTATAGTTTCTTCCCTGTCATAAAAAGTAATTTGCATGGTTGTAATCTGTTTGTGATGCTCTATATATTATTTTTAGATGAAGCTGAATTTGTGGCAAGTTAGGTGCAACCTCTAAGTGTTTGTGATGCTTTATGTTTTGTACAATGTGACTTTGAACTCTTTTAAATTTAGTGTATTTAAAGTGTTATATCCATCTCATAAAAGTAACTTTGAAATTTATATATATAATTTGCAAAACCGATTAATCACGCCTAGACCGATTACAGGCTACAAGGTGGTCGACCGCCCGGCTAGCGACTCGCGATTTTTGCAACATTGATTTTTTTAAATGTGTTTGAATAATTATGTATTGTTTGTAATAATCTAGAAACTATTTTAATTTTGTTGTTATGTAATGTATTTTATTATTATGTAATGTTTTTATTATTTAATGAAATTTAAGTTTATTGTTAAAAAAATTTGAAAAAAAATGAAGGTCGCCTTATACTGTTAATAAGTCGCCTGCAGGTCGCCGGAGAGAGAAAGTTGTGACAGGAGAAAATGTATATCGTTGGTGGTCATTACAGTGGGTAGCCTAAAGTTATACACAATGTAATGCTAATAAAAATACATTATTTAGAGTTTACTGTAGCAAATGTGAGATAAAGAACTATGATAAGTATATACTATGTTTAATTTAACTTTTCTTGTTATGTAATAAAAATTGTATTATTATGTAAAAATGTGTAAATAACCATCAAACAGGCTAACGTTAACATCCTAACAAGAGGAGTAAGTTTTAAACAACACTAAATGTACATTTGGAGGTGTTTAAAGAAAAGATCCTTAATTTAGATGAAAATACCTCGGGTAATCTGCGTACAACCAAGTGAAAGACTCGTCTTTAACACTCTGAACCGATAAATCTCACCTGAAATAAAATTAAATGAATACTTGTTTTTAAGAAACTCATATATATTTTGCACTAAAAATACATATAATAAACCTCACTTAATTCTATTTTATGCATTATCTAAAAATAACCAATTTGGGCCTTCAATCCACTAACTAATTAACAACAAATATTGGGCTCATTGCGGTGGACTAAAGCTAATTTAAGTCACCATTACACCATAGACGAGAAAAAGACAATTTGCCCAATAAGATTGTCCACTGGCCCAATAGAAAAGAGCTTCAGCCCAAATGTCATGGCCTAAGAAGGCTAGTTTTATTTTTTTTACATCTAAGCCTTAAAAAATTACCCTATATACTAAAGGACATCACGCTAGCAGACAAACTAAATGCGGGCTTCTATTAGGCTTATTGCAGCCTTTTTAGTTAGTCTTTGAAACAAGAAATAACAATTAATCCAAAACAACCCTTCAAATATTTATAAAAAAAACTTAAGTTCCCTCTAAGTACCAAAACCAACAGGATACCAAACTTGACCTTTCAAATATAAATAAAAAAACCCAACAAGTCCTCCTAAATACCAAAATTAAAAGAAAACCAACTTACCTTTGTAGCAACAAGTTAGCCCCCGTTCGCAACGCACGAGTCACTTTCCGACTCGTTTAACCTAATGGCTACTCTTTTCTACATTACTTTTTTATGTTGTACAACCATTGGATGTCTAGGTCACATTTGAAACCAATTTAAACACAACAATAATTAACTCAAATAATCATAACTTGTTCGATAAAAGATATCCATTAGTATCTTGTATAAGTCACCGCTAGATCATTGCTTCAATAGTATCACTTCTCATCGTTTTTTTGAGAAAAAGGGCGTTGGTTCAATCTCAAATTTTGCTAAAAAGGTCACCGGAACAAAATATGTGTTCATTGTCTGGGACTAGATCCTTGTCTGGGACAAAATATGTGTTCATTGTCTGGAACTAAAAAGGTCACTGGAACTAAAAAGGTCACTGGAATAAAATGTGTTCCATCCATTTTATTTTCATCTAATGGTTTAGATTAATTTTTATTTTAATTTAATTAAAAAACCACTTTCATCCTATTTTTTAAAAATTAAATATCTCACAAACCGTTAATCGTTACGCAAAACGAAACATACCATCGCGACGAGAATTAAATCATCTTTCTATAAAGGGGCACTTCTATATACTTTCGACGAACTTTTTTTTTGATTTTTTTTCTCAGCCACGTCTGGAAAAATCTCTTGTGATTTCATAAAATCACATGTGATTATGATACAAATCTCATGTGATTTTTTCAGGCGTGATTGAAAAAAAAATTCGAAAAAAGAGTTCGTCGAAAGTATATAGAAGTGCCCTCTATAGAAAGATAAAAAAAATACTCGTTGTGATACTTTCGACGAACTTTTTTTCCGATTTTTTTTCAATCACGTCTGAAAAAATCACATGAGATTTGTATCACAATCTCATGTGATTTCATAAAATCACATGTGATTTGTGATACAAATCTCATGTGATTTTTTAAGACGTGATTGAAAAAAAAAATCGAAAAAAGAGTTCGTCGAAAAATCACATCTGAAAAAATTACGTCTGAAAAAATCACATGAGATTTGTATCACAATCTCATGTGATTTCATAAAATCACATGTGATTTGTGATACAAATCTCATGTGATTTTTTCAGACGTGATTGAAAAAAAAATTCGAAAAAAGAGTTCGTCGAAAGTATATAGAAGTGCCCTCTATAGAAAGATAAAAAATTACTCGTTGCGATACTTTCGACGAACTTTTTTTCCGTTTTTTTTTTCAATCACGTCTGAAAAAATCACATGAGATTTGTATCACAATCTCATGTGATTTCAAAAAATCCCATGAGATTTTTTCTGACGTGATTGAAAAAAAAAATTCGAAAAAAGTTCGTCGAAAGTATATATAAATTCGGTTCAGTTTTCATTACATAGATATTTAGCAAAAAAAATAAATTTATTTCAAGCATAAAAAGTGTTTTTTTATATTAGGAAAAAAATTTAATTGTCTTTATATATATAAATATATAAAAATATATATATTTATATAAATTCGGTTTTCGATTCAGGTTGTCAAACCCATATCTAACTCGAAAATCGAATTTGTAGTTCGGTTTGGTTTTGCAAATTCGATTCGATTATTAATTCGATTCGACTGCTCTCGATGCGGTTCGGTTCGGTTTCGGGATTTCTGCTCACCCCTCATGGCCCATGAGAACTAGTTTTATTTTTCTCACTTCAAATCCATAGAAAATTTAACTTATGACAACTCTTTTCTATACGTTACTTTTTTCGAGTGTATAACGAGTCGAGCTAACGAGCTACTCAAGCTCGAGATCGTTTATCTCGAGTCGAGATTGAAAGTTATCGAGTTCGGTTCAAGTTCAAACAAGGAATGGTGCTCGATAAGTTTTACGAGCCGAGCTTATAAATCTAATATTTAGCTCGGCTTGTTCGAAAGCTCGTTTTGTTGCTCGAGTCGAAAGAGCTACTCGAGTTTAACGAGGCAATCGAGCTAAACAACTTGTTTTTAAGATATTCTGTTAATCGAGCAGGATTTTGAATATTTATTCGAGCTTGAGTCAAACTCGAGCCGAATAATTGTTAATTGAGTTGAACTTGAAATATAATGAAACTCGGTTCGGCTAGGATCGTTGACACCCCTACATTGGATGTCTAGGTCACATTTTGAAGCTAATTTATAATAGTTGGTTGCAACACCCCTATTTGATCTCTTTGTAATTCTTTTTCTAGCTTCTTGCTAGTTGGTTTTATAATAGTTGTCGTTCTAAAAAAAAATTTATACATAACAATAATTAACTCAACTGTATATAATTTGTTCGATAAAAGATATTCGTTAGTATTTTGTATTTTTGTATCTTGTAGTAATGGTATAGAGTTGGTGAATGAATATTATAAGTGGTTTAGTCCAACCGTACAAAAGAAGTGCTGGCGTATTTGTTGAACTTTGTTTTTCTACATTTTAATAATTTGGGTATCTTGGATATGCAATCATCGTATATGTATGTTTTTCATATAACAACACGAGGAATCTTTACTTTGTTAAATAAGAAAAACATGATGGATTCTTGCTAAAAACATAATTATATATATTTAACTTTATATACGTGTTGTTGATAGAGTACGTGTAGAACAAAGTTCAAAAATAATACTAGTAGTATATAGTTTCAGAAGATGTTGATACACACTGTTTTTTTTTTGAACGGCAACTTTTATTAGAAAGCTAGCAAAGAGCTAGAACAATTACAAAGCAATCAAATAAGGATGTTGAAGCCAACAATCCCAAGTAAACTTTAGATTACATCTAGAATTACTCCAAATGAAAGAACGAGAAACAACATCATCGAACAAAGTCTCTTTGCGCGGTTTCTTGGAAGCAAAAAGAAGCTGGTTACGGAAATTCCACAAGCACCACCAAGACACATAAAAAACGTCTTCTAGGATCCCTTTAAGCTTGGAGCCCAATCGAATAGAATTAAACCACTCCAACCAGCCCGAATAAGAAAGAAAATTAATCCCCTTGTGGCCTCGGAGGTTCACTTGAGCCGACTTCGGGCTACCTAAAAGAGTATTTTTGCAGCTTTTGCTGAGATTAGTCGGCTCACAATGTCGAGTAAGAAAACATGTAAATCAAAAGAAAAAAAATTACTAATTATTCTCAAGTTCATATAGTATATAAAAGATATGAATCTATTCGCTTCATATGATTTCGATAATACTCTATAACATAACTTATAAAACAAAAATAAAATAAAAATCATACATATATTTAAAAAAACATAATGTCTAAACCCCGTGCGTGCACGAGCATTAGAACTAGTTATTATTATTAGTTAGAAACATTTAGGATTTCTCAATTTATAATTTCTCTTCTTTGCGTGCCAATTCAAGTTAACAATAATCTTATGG
>BQNB010049511.1:15589-39386 GCA_026074375.1 Tanacetum coccineum | reverse complement strand
GTTTTGCGAATCAAATCAAGCTTAACCGTGAGAATTTTCGATCTAAAAGCTTTCGTATTGATGAACAGTAGGTTTCGTAAGGATTATATTTATGATTTGATGAGTTTTTGATCTTAAAACGCAGAATAATAGCTTTCGTAATCATCGAATTGTAGGTTTAATATCTAGATTACGAAAAATACGTGTTTTAGATTGAACTTGATCGAAAAATATAGATTTGATAGCTTTTGTAAGCAAGAAATAGGTTTCGGTAACTGTTTTTTTGCGGGAAAACAGCTTTCGTATTTCAGTTTTGAGCTTTCGTATCATAGTTTTGGTTTCGTAACTGTCATACGTAAGTCATTTCTTAGCTTTCGTAAAATAGTCAAGCTTTCGTAAACACTAAAATAACTTTCGTAACATAGAATTTTATCAATTTGAGAAAGATAACATTGATATTATCACCTTAAAATGCTTAAAATCATATTGATAGATCTTTAGCAGGCTTCGTAGCTAAGAATTTACGAAAGTAAGACATTTCTTGGATTTTACGAAAGCAGAGGTAATTTGGGATTTACGAAAAGAGGTTTCATAAATTGAAGCTTTCGGTAACCGTTTAGTTTCATAGACTGTGGAAGCTTTCGTATAACTGTGGTTTCGTAATCAAGAGGTTTCGTGTCAAATACTTGGTTTTGGTTTCGTACTTCAAGCTTACGTATCACAGGTTTCGTATGTGAGGTTTCGTAACATAGTTTCTTAACTGAGGGTTTCGTAACGAAGGTTTCGTAAGACTTGGTTTCGTACACAAGAGGTTTCGTAACATTGTTTTCATATTGGAAGGTTTCGTATCTCATTGGAAAAGGTTTCGTAACACAGTTTTAGGGTTTCGTAAACTATTTCAGAGGTTTCGTAACACAGTCACTGGGTTTTGTAATACAATTTCAAAGGTTTCATAACACAATTGGTGGGTTTCGTAGCACTGTTTCACAGGTTTCGTATCTCATACTTTCGGTTTCGTAACACAGTTTAAGAGGTTTCGTATCTTCTAATTTTTGAAAATTAAGCTTTCGTAACAAGGCTTACGTGTTACTTAGACTTTCGTAACAAATCAAGGTTTAGTTTCTTCAAGGTTACTTCATTGTAATACAAGACAAGGTTGTAATTGCTCGCTAACTTCACGATTACATGACTTTATCTACAAAATGATCCAAGTTTGCACTGTAATCATTTGATACAACATGTCTACTTAAAATCAACAAACTTTAGCAGACTCATGAGCTATTGATAGACCTCTAATGCTTGAGAGAGGGAATTATATTCCATGAGAAAGTAGGTTCAGAAGGTTTCTAGATAATAAGCTTGAAGACAAGGAGCGGATGTGGAGCTCAATACTAAATGGACCTTATGAGAGGCCAATGATTCCTAATCCAGACGACACTGAGAAACAAATACTTGAACCATTGTCCAATATGACTACAACAAATAAGAGTCAATACAATGCTGATGTAAAAGTCATGAATTATCTTCTTCAAGCAATACCAAATGATATATACAATTCAGTGGATGCATGTAAAAATGCTAAAGAAATGTGGCAATGAATTAAAAGATTGATGTTTGGTTCTGATGTTACTAGTCATGTGAGACACTCACGTCTTATGGATGAGTTTGACAAGTTTGCAGCAAAATAAGGAGAATCGTTAGAATTCGTGTATGAAAGATTGACAACGCTTGTGAATATTGTGGATCGTAATAATGTTCATCATATTCCAGTGTCAATCAACACCAAGTTTCTCAATTGTTTGCAACCCGAGTAGAGCAAATATGTCACTATAGTTTGTCACAATCAAACTAGAGATACAGTTTCATATGATGTGTTGTATGATTCTTTAGTACAATTCGAACCACATGGTCTGGCATCTAAAGCAAAGAAAGCTGCCAAGAATCATGATCTATTAGCTCTTCTTGTTCAATCAAATACTTCTGCATCACAATCTCATGCAAATTCTTCTTAGTCACCACAACCATACTATGTCACACATCCTTCATCAGTTGTTGATTATGAAGATGAATATCAAAGGGAGTTACAAGGGGATTCTTAAGAAGACAAGCTTACAACTGCCATGATGTTATTAGCTCGAGTAATCACTCAGAAGTTCTCCACACCTACCAATAATCGTCTTCGTACTTCATCAAACACAAGGAATCAAGCCGTGATTCAGGATGGTCAAGTTGACATACAAACTAAGAATGCATGTTATGGTGGCAACGGTAACAAGAATGCAGGGAGACAAAACAGGAATCAAACATTTAATGCAGGAACTGGGAATAATGAAAGCAGTCAGATTGTTTAGCGTGTTCCACGAACTGAGTCGACTCCGAGAAAGGCAAATGTTCAGTGTTATAATTGAAACGAAAAAGGCCACTATGCACGTGATTGTCAGAAACCTAGAGTTCGTGATGCAAAATATTTTAGAGAACAAATGTTGTTAGCTATGAAAGATGAAGCCGGAAGCAACCTTAACAACGAAGAAAATGACTTCATGCTTGACACTTCATAAGGAGAAGAAACAATGGAAGAGTTAACTACTGCAGTCATGTTGATGGCTTAAATTCCACCAGCTGATGGTAATGCTGAGACTGTGATATCATATGATGCAAAGGCCGTTAGTGAGGTAAATGCTTCATCCAAGGTTCATGAACAAGTGAGTCATGTGAAACATAAAACTATTATTCAAACATCTGATGATGATCAAATTGATTCTAATATCATATTTAATGATCCTTATGTGAAACATAATGGTGGCACGTCTGATTATGATTCAAATGCGCATGACGAATATCATGAAATTCAAATGCTAGCATATAATGTTCAAAAAGAAGTTGAAAATAAAAAACGATTAAACAATGAGCTTAAAGAGCAAAAAATGTTGCTACAAAAGGAACTTGAGACATGTAAGGATCAGGTCAAAACATTTGAGTCAAAAATAATTCAATGTTCAAAATATAAAGACACATGTGAAGAGTTGGAACGTGAATTAAAGGCTGATAAGGACACCATTGAGAGAATTTTGAAAGAAAAAGATAAAATTCAAAATGATTTTTTCAAAGTTGAAAATGAAAAGCTAATAATTCAACATGAAACTCAGTTAGCTAAAAAGGATTTCAAAGAACGAGAAGATCGATATCTTGATGATATTGTTGATCTCGAAGAAAAACTGAGTTCTCATGATCGAATTGTTTATAAAATAGGTCAATCAATTCAAAAAATTCACATGCTTGGAAAGAAACCAAACAAAGTTTATGATCCTTTTCTTAAAGCTGGGTTGGGATATAAGAATCCCGAACGTCTCAAGAAGGCCATTGCAGCACAAAAAAAATATATGATGGTGAAATGCTTCATAGTGCTAAATTAAAAATTGGTTCACCTGATTCAGAGGAAACTTTAGATGATGCGGAAGAAAGTCGATTGAAAATGAGAAACAAAATGGTTCAAATTAACTGTGGAAAATTAAATGCGCTTTATGAAACATTTGTTCATCAACAAGAATTTTCTGTTGAACAAACATATTTTTCAATTCTATCTACTTCTAATAATGGTTCTGAGTCAAAAGAAGTAACATCGGATTTGCCAATTCCAAAAATGCCAAACGAGATTAAATTGTTAAAAATGTTTGACAAAATGGGTGTAGCAATTAACGGTTTATGAACAAGGATTGACAAAACTCTTTTAGAAGATAGACAATGAAGATGGATGTCTGACAGTCAAAATTATTTAAGAGTGTTTTATAAAACTGATGTCATTTCATGTCTAATTCTTTGTCCAAGAATTTAAAAGAACTTAAAGAAGAACTCATTGAAGAAGTATAGGAAATGTTAAATATTTTTGAATCAATGCTACAAAAAGTTACAAAGAAATCTCTAAAAGAAAAAATTATTCAAAATGAAATCGGTCGACTTTTAGAAGTATCCTTGACAAGTGACATTAAAAATTGTGTGTTGGTTTCTGTTGAAAAACAGAAAAATGAATTGTTAAAAGCTGAACTTGAGAAAAGTTCAAGTGACTCCAAAGATATCCAAGCCAATTTACTCAAGAGAATCAAAATTATTGAAAATGATTTTAAGCGATCACAAGCTCAAAGTATTGATTTTGAACTCAAATTACAACATCAAAAAGAGAAAATGGCTTGTGACGTCTCTTGGAAATCAAAATTGTCAACAATAAATGATGAGAACGTGTTGCTAAAAACTCAAGTGGCTTCTGTTGTTAAAGAACTAGAAAATATCAAAAGCTTTTTAATTCAATAAAAGCAACACGAACTCAACATCAAAAAGAGCTTGACGAGTTGATTGAACATGTTAATTAAAAGACATATGCTTATGCTAATGTGCGTGCTCAAAATCAAGATCTTTTGATAACAATATCTGAACTCAAGAATAAGCTTCACACTGTTGACAAGGGAAAGAATGCGAATACTAAGTTTGACAAATCTGAGACCTCAGGAACACTTCTTTGTGTAACACCATTGCCTAAAAACATAGCAGTTAAAGCTAAGCAAGTGTCAAATACTAAGGTCAATACAGATAGGATAAAATCAGTCACTTCACATTTTACACCTAAAAACGAGCAAAGTCGAAAGCACAATGAGAATGTAATTTCAAGAGGAATGTATAGAATCATAAAAACAGAGACACAAACACCGGATTCTAAAATTAACATACATGTTTCTAATTCCACAGGTGTAGAAAGTTCTAATAGTGTTAGAAGATCAAAGTCTAAGGACACTAAATCGAAGAATAGAGTCTTGAAGAATACTAATGATAAGAGTTCAACTGCACATGTTCGGAAGATGTCAAGTGGTGAAAGTATAGATTCCAATAAGCGTGAAACAATGCATTCGAATGTATGTCAATCAAACGCAAGTGTATTAAGTACCAAAACTGTAAATGCTGTTAATGACGGTTCGAATATTGTTTGTGTTTCTTGTGGTAAAGACGTGGTTTTACTATCTCATGAAAAATGTGTTGCTCGTTATGCTTTGTCTAAGAATTCTAGTGTAAAAAGAGCCTTATTCACTACTCCCATAGCAGCGAAATCTAAGAATTTAGGAGCTACTTCTGTAGTTGCGAAATCCAGATTAAGCGTTGCTAAAACCCCAACAGCAACAACTAAGGTCTCTAGTGTGTTACCACTATCTCCTGATTCTAGTCAAAGTAGGACACTTAGTAATTACATGAAAAATAAAATTGCAACAAGTAGAAAGTGGCAAAAATGGTTTGAATACCAACAAAGTTTCAATTGGACACCCAAGAGCAAAATTGCTCAATCACTCCCTAGTGAAACAAAGAGTCGTATTCGTGTTCGTTCTACATCTAACACACCGGTTACCACTCAGAAATGGGTAGCCAAACTGTCCACTCTTCCATCTATATTTGTTTCATGTGATGCAGGTAATCCAGCTCGTCCTTTGGATTGTTGATAGCGGATGCTCGAAGCATATGACTGGCAATCTTCAACTGCTAAGAAATTTCGTTGAGAAATTCATGGGAACAATCCGCTTCAGGAATGATCATTTCACTGCAATCACTGGATATGGAGATTATTTTCAAGGCAATCTCACGATATGTCATGTATACTACGTTGAAGGCCTTGGTCATAATCTATTTTTGGTCGGAAAATTTTGTGATGGAGATTTAGAAGTAGCCTTTCGTTCAAACACGTGTTATGTTCAGAATTTGGAGAGTGATGATTTGCTTACCGGTTCTCGTGATTCAAATCTTTACACTATCTCTATTTCCGAGATGGTGGCTTCTTCTCCAGTGTGCTTAATGTCCAGAGCCACATCAACAAAATCTTGGTTATGGCACCGTAGGCTTTCTCATTTAAATTTTGATACCATTAACCAACTCACGTCAAAAGATCTAGTTGATGGGCTTTCGAAATTTAAGTATAACAAAGATCATCTATGTTCAGCCTGTGAACAAGGCAAAAGCAAGAAAGCTTCACTTCCACCAAAATTGGTTCCAAGCACAGAATCCAAACTCGAACTACTTTATATAGATTTGTGTGGGCCAATGAAGGTCGTAAGTATCAATGGCAAAAAATATATTCTAGTGATCGTTGATGATTATTCTCTATATACCTGGGTATATTTTCTTCACACCAAAGATGAGGCTCCAGATATGATCATCGATTTCATTTATCAAGTTCAAATGAATCTAAAGGCTCAAATTCTAACGATTCGAACTGATAATGGAACCGAATTCAAAAACGAGAAATTACGGGCATTTTATGCAAAGTTAGGCATCGTTCATAAAACTTCAATTGCTCGTATGTCTCAACAAAATGGTGTTGTGAAACAATGAAATCGAACACTAGTCGATGCTGCTCGAACAATGCTTATCTTTTCCAAAAATCCAAAATTTCTTTGGGCCGAAGCTATTGCTACTGCTTGTTTCACTAAGAATCGCTCTATTGTACACACACGATACAATAAGACTCCTTATGAGTTGATTCGTTAGGAAGAAAACCCAATATTCAATACTTTCATGTGTTTGGATCTCTTTGTTATCCAACAAATGATCGTGATGATCTTGGGAAAATGAAACCAAAGGCTGACATTGGTATCTTTATTGGTTATTCTGAGTCATCACGAGAATTTCGTATCTATAACCGCGGAACTAAAAAGATAATGGAAAAGATCCATGTCAAGTTTGATGAACTCACAACAATGGCTTCTGAATGCAACAATTCAGAACCCGAAACAAACTGCACGAATTTTCAAGATTCATCGGAAGATTCACAATCAGTGCCTTCAAAAACATACTTGGATAATTTGTTTGGTCCTTTGTATAAAGAATACTATTCGACGAGTTCACTAGAAGTGTCAGATAATTCTGCTGCAAATACTCTTGATAATGAAAACACTTCTTCATCATCGTCAATTGTCGTTGAAGAAGATGAAGCTCCGCAAATTGTATCCTCATCAGCAGAACAAATTGCCAATGAACCAAACTCTCCAGTCTTGAATGAAAATGTCAATGACTTAGTTCAAGAAGACATTGCAGAATTTGATGGAAATATGTACTACAATGCACCACAAACTCCTATGTTTGAAGAAGCTGAGTCATCTTCAACATATCATGATCCATCAAATATGCACGAGTTTCACCAAAAACATCGCTCAAGTGATAAGTGGACTAAGAATCATCTAATTGAACAAGTGATTGGTGATCCCTCAAAACCTGTAATGACAAGAAATCGACTTCAAACCAATGCATAAGTTTGTATGTATGCACTAACAGTGAGTACAATTGAACCGAAAAATATCAAGGAAGCTATGCTTGATCACAGATGGATTGAATCCATGCAAGATGAGCTTAACCAGTTCAAACGCCTTGATGTTTGGGAACTTGTCGAATGTCCTATTGGCGGAAACATAATCGCAGTAAAATGGATTTGGAAAAACAAGACTGATGCTGAAAACACGGTTATACGGAACAAGTCTCGTCTAGTTGCCAAAGGATATGGTCAAGAGGAGGGAATCAATTTTGAGGATCATTTGCACCAGTTGCAAGTCTCGAAGCTGTCAGAATCTTTGTGGCATATGCGGCTCACAAGAACTTTCCTATTTACCAAATGGACGTCAAAACGGCATTTCTGAACGGTCCACTAAAAGAGGAAGTTTTTATTCGTCAACCGGATGGTTTTGTAGATTCAGACTTTCCTAACCGCGTATATCATCTTAATAAAGCTCTATATGGTCTCAAACAAGCCCCTAGAGCCTGGTATGGCAAGCTTTCCTCATTTCTAATCGAACACCATTTCACAAAAGGTATTGTTGATCCGACATTGTTTACAAGACAACACGGGGATGACATTTTATTATTTCAAATCTATGTCGACGACATAATTTTTGGGTCAACTAAACCAATTTTTTCAAAAAGATTTGCAAAAATAATGAAAGATAATTTTGAAATGTCAATGATCGGTGAAATAAAGTTCTTTCTCGGACTTCAGGTTCATCAATTACCCCGAGGAATCTTTATATGTCAGTCACAATATACTATAGATCTTCGTAAGAAACATGGGATGGAAAAATGTGATACCATTAGCACACCAATAACTAATACCAAACTAGATGCAGATTTACAGGGTACCCAAGTTGATCAAACTAAATATCGTAATATGATTGGGGGACTTATGTATCTCACTGCTAGTCGACCAGACACTGCCTTTACGACATTTGTATGTGCGCATTATCAGGCACACCCAAACGAAAAACACCTCAAAGAGGTTAAAAGGATCTTTCGATATCTAAGACAGACCATTAATATGGGTCTATAGTACTCGAAGGATTCTGGGTTTGAGCTAATTGCATATTCAGACGCAGACCATGCAGGGTGTAATGATGATTTCAAAAGCACATCTTGAGGCATTTAATTTCTGGGAGATAAGCTAGTCAGTTGGTCGTCGAAAAAGTTAGATTGTACAACAATGTCAACTGCGGAAGCTGAGTACGTATCCTTATCTGCATGTTGTGCTCAAGTCATTTGGATGAGAACGGAACTGCTAGATTATGGATTTCGCTACAACAAGATTCCAATGTACTGTGACTCAAAGAGTGCAATTGCCATATATTGAAATCCGGTACAACATTCACGTACAAAACACATTAACATTCGTTATCACTTTATCAAGGAGCATGTTGAAAAAGGTACCATTGAACTTTACTTTGTCGGGACGAAATACCAACTTGCTGATCTTTTTACAAAAGCCCTTTTCCAAAAGAAAGGTTTGAGCATTTAGTTCACAGGATTGGTATGCGATGTATGACTCCAACTGAGTTGGAACGTCGGAAAAAGTTATCTTCTTGAATGAAAGATCATACATCAAAAAATATTGTAAATAATTTTTCAAAAACAAAATAAAAAAATTGAAAATTTTCAAAAACAAGAAAAATATTTTTGTTCTCTTACTATTTTTCAAAACTAAAAAAAACAAACAAAATTTGAAAAATACAAAAACACAAAAATATAACTTAAAGATACAAACACATATCTTCGCCGTTTTTATCAGTTTCATGATATTGTATTTCTCAAAAAGTGGTTCTTTAAATGCAAAATCAATGTATCATGAACTGAGGGGGAGTAAATCATTCATAAAATGATCTATCACTGCTAAAATATGTTGTTTGTAGTCAAAATCCATGCACATACAAAGGATTTCTTCAAATATCATTAATTTTGGAAAATTCAAGTGTGCAAAATTGCAAGAAGTAACCATCTCTTGAATAAGTTCTTTAATTAGACATTTATTCGAGGGGGAGTTATGAAATTCTTGATTTTCAAAAATCTTCTCAAGAATGTTCAAAACTGCAAAATTAACTATCTTTCGATAAGTTCTTTTATTAGATATCTTATTGAGGGGGAGTTATAAATTTTTTAGTCAAATCATCATCAAAAAAAAAATTGTGTTCTCAAAAAGCAAAAATAATTTCGTTTCGAAATTTTTTTTATCAAAAAGAAAGAAATTTCAAAAGTGGATAATTGTTCGAGGGGGAGTTGTAATTTTTTTTAATAAAAAACAGGAACTTAACTGCAAAATAGTTCAAAAAAGTTTGATGTGGAAAAATGGTCTAACTCCAAGGGGGGGTTATGAAATTGTTTTTGGATCAAAAAAGTTTACGAAAGTAATTTTGAGGACTTAAAGTGCAAAAATGAAAAAAAATAACTTTCGTATGAGTGATTAATGATTACGAAAAAAACTGAAGGGTCTTAAAATGACAAGTTAGCAAAGACAAGTTTCGTAGGGATCAAATGGTTTACGAAAGAAACATGAGGGTCTGAAATAACAAGTTCAAAAAGATAACTTTCGTAGGGATCAAAAGAGCTTACGTAAGTAACTTGAGGGACTAAAAATGCCAAAATTGGAAAGTCATTTTCTGAAGTATAAAAGAAACAGTTTCTTACGCAACCTTATCACTTTCGTAAATCAAAAGAAAATGTTTCGTAAATTCTCTGCAATAAGTTGATCTTTTGTAACAAAGGAAAACACGATCCAGATCATTTCATTGATTATCTGTGATAGAAAAACGTAAAAAAAACGTGATCTATTTCATTTATTTGTGATTATTTGTTGATATTAAATGTTGAAATAGGTTTCGTATAGATCTAGGGTTTCATAAAAATGAAAAAGTGATTGAAACTTGAAATTGATTGAGGCAAAACATTAATATATGTCTTGCAACATGATTGGAATGACTTGATCACTGAAAATATCATTTGTGAACTAAGATTATTAGGTTTCGTAACCTTGATAGGTTTCATAAAATTGAGATTTTGCTTTCTGTCAAAAGAACAGTCATAAAGTGTTGAAAATATGGTAAATAAGCTGGAAATCAAGACAAATTCTTTAAGATTATCATTTTTCCTATTAATAATGTTTACGAAAGTAATTTTTCAAGTTTTGGTTTCGTAAGGGCTTATCAAAGGGTTTCGTAAACAGTAATGGGCCAAAAAGATTGGTTTCGTAAATGATATTTTGGGCTTACTAAATGGGTTTCGTAAGGCAAAGTGGGCTTTTTAGCTTGGGCTTCGAAAAGAATAATAATGGACTAATTTTTTTTACGAATACTCAAATTGGCTTAATTGTTAAATAAAATGGCATCTTACGAAAACAAATGATAAATTTTGTTATACAATCATATCTTTATATTGATAAATAGATCAAATGGTGAAGATTGTGTCCGGTTTCGACCGTTTCCTGAAATTAACAAGATAAGGATTGAGCAATCTACTGACCATCCAAATATCGTATATAAGAATATGTTTTTGTATAACTAAATTTTTCATTCAAAGTGATCAATGATTCAAAAATATGAAAAGGAAAATACAAAATGGTGCTTCAACTGTCTGTGATCATAAGTTTCTCATGTTTCATCAAAAGGCAAATTCAAAAGTCTTGAAAATAATGTTTCAAAAACCGTTCAAAAAGTGGTTTATGACGATCTATTGTACTTAATTGGGTAAATGGTCTAAGTCATGTCTGGTTTCGGCCGTTTTCTGCATTAAACAGAATGAGGAGTGAGTGACTTAGTGACCATCCAATTATTGTTTCATAAGATTGGTTGTATAATCATTATTTTCAAACATCTTTGAAAAACTTATGATTTTGGAATGATTATCTCAATTTTAAATCAAAAAGTCGTATCTTTGTGTCAGAAAGTGATACTCTTTCACTAAAAAGTTTTTTTAAGAATATAAATTTATACTTTTGGATTTCTTAAACATCAATGGTTGTCACAACTTGTGTTTTTGCCAAAATGGTATTTTCTAAATCATAGTGTATCTTTATTATTCTTGAAAGAGTATCATTTCACAAATGATTTTTGGTGATGAAATACTTGTAGAATGATAGAAAACCCCTTGAGTTATGATTTATTATTGACCACTATTTATAGTGGTAAAACCCTAATACCCTAAACCCACAAACGGGCTTGGGCCTATTTATTCACTAATACTCCCCCGCAGTCCGAGCGGACTGGAGTAGTAAACTAGAAAAGAAAAAAAAGACAAAACATTAAAAGAAATAATAGCGATGAAGACATCCGACAACAAGCGTCTTCAAACAATCTTCAAACTTGAAGTCATGAACTGATAAACCTGGATAAACCAATATAACCGAAGCACGAACAACAACATACGATTGTGTGGATTTGTGACCTTAGCACAAATCACCAACACAACAAACAAATAATAAAACTTAAAAAAAACATAATAGCTGCTGCACCACGGTCTTGTTGATCAAGAAACAGATCTTCAGATCCGACACAAGTAAAAAAGATCACGATAATATTGGAAGGATGGCTGGTGACGATGATGTCATGCTTTTCTTTGAGGGCTAGTGATGATGACGATGGCGGCTAGGGTTTTTTTTCTTTTTTGATTTAGGGTTTGACATGGATCCCTCCGAATCATCGACGAGTTGTCGATGACCGGAGGACAACTATTTTGTGAAGAAGGTTAGTGTTTTTGAGCGGAAGATACGTGATTAGGGTTTAGGATCTTAATGGCTGATACCATGTAGAATGATAGAAAACCCCTTGAGTTATGATTTATTATTGACCACTATTTATAGTGGTAAAACCCTAATACCCTAAACCCACAAACGGGCTTGGGCCTATTTATTCCCATGGGTAAAATATTCCAAGCAGAATCATCCACAAGTATATTGTAGGGTAAATTTTACAATTTACTTATCGTTTTGGTCTCTCGTTAAAAAATGGAGAGAATGGGCACGAAAGTGGTCATTAGAGATGAGTATTCTGGTATTTCGAATAAAAAGTTAGATACACATTAGTCTCTCAACAACTATTCATCCAATCTCTCCATACTCTCATCTCACAATACAAAATTCAATTTTATTTTACTCACAAAAAAAGTATCTCGTCTTTCTTTATTCTTTAAAGGGTAAATTACACCGTTGGTCCTGAAGTGAGGACCAATTGCGAATTTCGTCCTCAGATAACGAGGGTCGATGTCGTTTATCCGTAAAGTCGATTTTTGGTGTCTGTTTGGTCCCTCGAGCCCAGTTATACGTAACTGGTGTTCTTTTGACTCTTATTTGACTTTTCAACCATGAGCATTTTTGTAATGTCGAATTTTTCATTATTTCACCGTTGGTTTTTGACTCAAAAATCCGAACGGGTATTTTTATTGTTACCTTTTTTGGTTATTTTCCGCTTACACTATTGAGCCTGAAGCGTTTTTGTTTGTCTTTTTCCCATTCCTTTAAATTTGACTTTTAATTACTTTTGTTTTTCTAATTATAATAACATTTTGGTGCATGAATTTTAATAATTTAGCGAGCTAGTCGTGTTACATGGGGTTATAACTCATAAAATTTAAATATGTTTGCCGTTGAGTTAAACCTTATAACATATTTAATTACGGGATGTTTATTGTTCGGTCAATACCTGAATAAACCAAAAATCACAACCGAAACGTCGAGTTAAACCCGTATAACATATACTTATTAAAGTAACAATATCAAGGTTGGAAAAATCATGAATCGTTAGCCGGGCGGTCGACCAACTTATAGCTTGTAATTAGTCAAGGCGGGATTAATCGGCGACTAATCAGATTGGCATTTTTGGTAAATTTTGGGTATTTTCGGCAAGTTTTTTGTATTTCCGTCGAGTTTTAGATATTACTGGCAAGTTTTTTTTTCTAAAAAATAACTTGTAATAGATTTAAGTAGTTAATATAAGTGATCAAAACAAGTTTACGGTGAGTTTTAGGTACTTCCGGCAGATCTAGATGGTTTTTCGGTAAGTTTGACTACGTTGTCCACCGTTTGATGTCCGCTGACCTCGCGTTTGACTATTTGTTTGACCCTATTACATTAATCCGCAAAGGGTTGGTGGCTTGTATTAGCGTCTACTTCGGGCATTAATCGGCCTTTGTTGACTTGTTTTGCAACACGAACATTTTTATAAACTCAACAAATTTACTTTTAATAAGTAATATGAGAGGTTTTGTAATATTGTTAATTTAATAAGTTATATTATACGGGTTTTAATTCGATGTTCTTCGGTTCTATTCGGGTATTACCCGAAAAATAAACACCCTCAATTAAATATGTTATAAGGGTTTAACTCGAAGTCATATCAAACATATTTATATTTTATGAGTTATAACCTCGTGTAACACGACTAGCTCGTTAAATCATAAAATTTCATGCACCAAAGCGTTATTACTATTAGAAAAACAAAATTTACTAAAAGTCAAATTTAAAGGACCAATGGTGTAATGGGAAAAAGATAAAAAAATGCTTCAGGGGCCAATGGTGTAAGTGTAAATGGAAAAAAAAAGTAACAGTAAAAGTATTCGTTCGGATTTCTGAGTAGGAACATAACGATGTAGAACTAATATAAAGTTTGAAATTACAAAAATGTCAATGTTTCGAAAAGTCAAATAAAAGTCAAAAGTAACGGCAGATACTTATAACGAGGCTAGGCTCGAGAGACTAAACGGGCACCAAAAATCAAATTTAAGGATTAACGACATCGACCCCCTGTAATTTAAGAACAAAATGTTCATGTTATTTAATAGTTTATTAGTTTAAATTATTATAAGTCGTAAAGAAGGTAACGAAATTAGGGTTCTATCACATTCTTTGATAACTAGTTAGTAGGAAAAGTAAGTAATTAACTGGATTTATGGTCTTATTTTCTCTTGTATGCACTTTTCGTATTCTTTTATGAAGCTTTTAATTTATGGTCTTATTTTCTCTTGAAAGACTTTTTCATATACAACACTTTCTAATATTAAGGCTACAAATAGCGGTCGTGAGAAAGGGATTTGTGAGGGCGAGTGAGGCAATCCTCACGCGTGACCCCCGTTGTAACCATCTTCGGTCGCGCGTGACCATGTGCAAAAAATCACACATTCGGTGACCAGGTTGCATTTCGGGCATTGTGAAAATTGTGGGCCCCTTATCCAAAACGTATACATTTATTAAAAAAAATTACCCTCTCATTTTACTTACCTATAAATACTCATTCTATCTTATCATTTATACATAATTTTTATATACATCTACTTTTTAAAAAATGTCTTGTTCAGTTCCACATACCGACTCTGAAGTTGAAGCTTTAGTTCAAAAACTAATTGACGAAGATAAAGTTCGTCAGAACGCGATTCTGGATTTAGCCTTGCAATTTGAAAGTTCATGCACAGCTAAAGATGATCTTAGAAAAGCTTACGAGAAATGTACTGACATTTCACAAGAGAGCCGTGCTTTGATCGACACTTTCTTAAAAGAATGTTCTGATAAAGATTACGAGCTGAATCTTTCTATGTATGAAAAGGCGGCAAAACTAGAAAAACAAATGGATGCTAAGTTAGCTTGGCTACTGGAAAAATACTACTACCGCTCACAAACCCATATAGGTGGTTCATCATCATAGACACATGAGATTGGTGATGTATATCTTACTGCGGAAGAGTTACATCAACTAAATCTAGATGAAGAAGCCTTAAAAGAAACACTAGAAGAACAAGTAATTGATGAAAAAGAACGGGAGGAGAAAATTCATCGTAAACAAGCTGAAGATGATGAATTCTTTTCCGTATTTGGGGTGGTGAGATATGATTCAAAATACGAGTCATCAGATTAATAATCTAGGAACTATTTTAGTGTAATGTTTTAAATGTTCTTTTAATTTAATGTTTTAAATAAAGTATTGTATTTCAAATTTTGAATTCCAACGGCTAGTTTTTCATTATAAATACCCTCATCATCTCCTCATTATATCACACAACTTCTTATCCAACTATCCAAATGGATTCCAATTTCACTAACAAAAATGATCCATGGGAATACAGTCTTGATATAGACGATTCTCATCTCCATTTAACACCTGTTGTGCGTTCATCTAGTAGCGCACGTGTTGAACCATCTCCATACACCCCAAATCCAGTTAGGATAATACCCGGTCCTGCGGGTACCGTTCAGCTCTCTAATAGCACATCTTTTGGACCATCTTCCTCAACTCCAAATCCAGTTAGGATAATACCCGGTCCTGCGGGTCTTGTTCAGCAAGCCAAGCAGCTTAAAGAAAAGGTTATTATTCTTGATTCGGATGGGACTGTAATGTCGACACAAGAATATATGCAGAAAGTTGTTGAGGATCTGGGTGAGGATGATGATTTTAAAAGTGGAGTGTGGATTAGCGCCACTAATGATGTGATTTCTACTGGTGACACTGTAACTGGATGTTTGGGAGACATCAACAACTTTCTGAAAAAGGGAAAACTTGAACAAGTTGTTGCAATAGTCAAGTCTTGTTCTCCGAATGCTCTTGGCGATCTAAATGTAACTATGAAAGATCTCTCACGTACAATACGTAGAACAGTACATTACAAAGTCCTTGATGTGGGTAGTTATGGAAAGGATATTATTGTCTGTTTTTACTCCTAAACCATTAGAGCATTACCTTAACATTACAAAGAAAAATGTGGTTAAGGTTTTCCGTAAGGATACGGTTTCATTAGCTTAACATTATTATGTAATGTTTATTGTAATTTTCATTCAGTATTGTCGTATTTTCAATTCCGCATGTCGTATTTTATTTTATGTATGTTGTATTTTTATTTTGAATAAAAGTTTAAGTTTTTAATAAAAAAATGGGTATAATGGTGAGAGGTATTGTGATTGATAATAGTAAGTGTGAGGGTGAGTGGGAATAAAAAGTAGGTGAGAGAAAGCTGATGTGGCACTGATGTGTCCGATGAGGATGAGGTTTTTGGTGTGACTGATATTAGTAGCCTTATAAATACTTATCAATAATATGCATGTACTTACGGGGTTTTCATCCCAAAATAAAATGTCAGTGCCACATCCAATCTTGGTTTTGACCAAAATTAAAAGCTCCTCCAACTATTAACCCGATACAGGTAGTTAAAGCTTGTTTTATCCCTTTGTGATTTTTTTCTCATCATATACCAACATATGATAGTTTTTCAAACACACTTCACACACACATACTCATATCCTAATCTCCCAATCTCTAAAGCAAACCATCTTGACCAGTCGTCTACCACCAGAAACCATTTGACCAACGCAAGCATGCCAACGATTAACATGGTCACTTGAAATTTAAATCACACCACACATGCTCAAAACCATTTATTCTTTCCGACCCTTCAATTACGTTGAAGAAATTTCTACGGATATATTCCATCTTATTTAGGACGCCCATGGGAACTTTAAAGATAAACATGTGGTATAAGGGAATAGATGTAAGGACCGATTTAAGTAATGTTGACCGGCCCCCAATGAAAAGGGTTGTGAGCTTCCATATAGATAAGCGAGAAGAAAGTTTAGAAATAACCTCATCCCAAGACTTGATTCTCCACATGACATCTCCCACTTCACCTCCAAGATAGTTTAAAACAGTTGTGAATGTTGAACATCCAACCAATCTAGCGACACATTCAACTTCTCTTGTGTTGATACCAATATTCATAAGCTTTGTTTACTTATGTACATTTGTTTGTTTATGGATTTTTAATGGGCTAATGAAAGTCATTTAACACTTTCTGTTTTTGTGTGTAGCCATCTTTTTTTTCCTATTCTGTCATCAAACTTAAAAAGTCATTTTACCTTTACTTTTTCCAAATTTTAAAGGGTAAAATGATTATTTTACATGGCAGAATAGTCAAAAAATACACACAAGTATACACTTTTGAAAGTTTGATGACATAATGAGAAAAAAATGGCTACACACAGACAAAAAATATCAAGTTATATGACTTTTTAAATCATTAGTGTCACACCCCGCTAAGGCGAAAACGCGAGGCGTAAACAAGAATGGATATCATCACAACACATGGTGTCTATATAGAGAATACTAAAATGAAAACTAAAGTAAAGCAAAGACACAAAGTGTCATAACAATACCCAAAACCTAACGGTGTCTTTATTAATGAGAAAGAGGTCTCGTCAATAAATGATATGCCAAACGTAATCCAAACAATTCATGCAAACGCATTTATTCAAACAGAAAGCATAAATAAACTCCAAGCATCCTACGGTCTCTTCTAGCCACTTCGCTCTATCTTAGCACCATTAAGCTTACCTGAAAATGATGCTTAAAACGTCAACACAAAGGTTGGTGAGAGTCATAGGTTTACGACACGAAATCCAATCTTTAAAATAAATTACTGTGATTGATTAAATATGGCAGGACAGTTAAGCTAACAATTATACAGGCTAACATGCAAACGCACAAACAACCATAACTAGGACAGAACGTGTCCCCCGATCCAACGCATATCTCACCATAAACGGGTAGGAACGTTACCCCCGATCCAACAACTCATAACACTGGGTAGGAACTATGTCACTTACGCACCTAAAAGTCTATCAGCTGGAACTTATACTTAGGTCAGAAAAGCAAAATGTCATCAATAAAGAAAACCTTATGAAATGGGTTTGTATGCCATACCAAACACAAATACTTGGATTTATTTTCTCATATGTAGGTATGACAATTCAGTAACATAAAATACATCAAATTCGGCTTAAACAGATCAGATGATAACCAGACCATATGTCGCTCAAACAGATCAGATCGATAATAACAAACAAATTAAATATGAAGGTGGTACATCCATTCAGGACCAGACCATATGCCGATAACCATACAATCCATACCATTTATAAAAAAAGAACGCAGAAACTCGAGATGACATTCTATGGAAGTTGTCTACAAACTTTATCATAATAAATGATAAAATACGATAATCTTGATTAGCTTAAGTAGTTCAACGGTAAAACCAAACCATTACAGTAAGTTACAATCCATACCATATTACCAAATTAAATATAATACAGACATTTCAAACATCTTAATCTAATAAGTTATAAGATACCATGATTGGCACAAATAAGTCAACCAAACCACTAAAATAATGGATTTAATTGTTACCGGAGGCTGCCACCATGGTTTCACTTGTTTTCGCTCGACTCGCCTAGATCCTTACGGTGGCGCTTGAGCACACAGGTTCTCCTAATACTCTATCTGCGATACCTATTAAAAACAAACACGATATAACAATTTTAACATCATGTTATTTTGTTTAGACTTTTTCATACAATAAGTTCTAGTTTTATAAACGACGCAATAACTTTTTGTTCAATATTGATATTGCTAATTTCTTAAGGTTATCCGCAGCATGTTTAAGTACTTCCTAATGATTATGGTTAATGGCTTGATGCTCAAACATGCATTGTCCATGTGGCCAAGCCGCCAAGGCTAAACAAACATTTCGCTGATATGTAATCCCAGACAACTACAAGGCATTCAGTTACGAATGATGAGATATTTCTTTGACAGCTTTTCCAGATCTTTTAGAAAACTTCTGTTTTATCTTGGAGATCTATTTTACGAAGTCTCCACAACACCGCAGTCTCATGCTATTTTACAAAATCTGAAGTTTAAGTTGCAATTATACGAAAACATGCTAAGAATGAATTTGACCAAATATAATACAAACATTTCAGGCATCTTGAGTTATATAATATCTTGATTAAGCTCAAGTAATAGTTAAAAGGTTAAACCCAACAGCTATAAGAATGAATTTGGTTGTTACCAGTAGTTGGCACGGACGAATCTGTAGTAACAGTTTCACTTGACATGCCTAACTCCTCACGGAAGCGCTTGAGAACAGATGCTCCTGGCAGTTCTTCATGTGCCACACCTACATTATAACCAAGAAATATTACCAGACGACTTTATATGAAAAAAGAGTGACATGCCAATTACAAAATCCAAAGTCTAAGTTAATAATATCTTATTTAGTATTAGTAATCAATCTATTAATTGTGAAACCCATATAACAGCCATATAAGAGTGGATTTAATTGTTACCCGAAGATGTGACCTCGGTTTCGCTTGACTTGCCGCGATAGCGCTCGATCATAGATGCCGTAAACGCTTCATCTACTTTACCTATTTTATAACCAACACAATAATACCATAATAAGCCAATGTGGTTTTTTTTAAACTTATCTACGTAAATAAGTTGATTTGAGCTAAGTTGTCTTTAATTAGATGACTTTACATTAAAATTTTTTTTGCTATTTACAACATCCAATAGGCCATGTTTATATATCTTGGTTAGCTTTATTAATCAAGTTATTATTGGTGAAACCAATCAAACATTAGAAGAGTATAATAGTTACAAGAACTCACGAGTTGCAGGGTTCCGAATCTTGAAGTCTATAATACGTGGGTCAACATTGGCTAGATGCTTATACCATTTGTCTTCTCTTTTGGTAGCTACAATTAATAAGCCATGAAAAAGTTAACTTCAATCTATTGATAATTTACTTTAAGAGTAAAAATATTAGGGGCTGAAAGTTGATATATCAAACAAAAGAGTGGGCATTTGATTGTTACCACAAGATGGTGCTGACGTATCTGTTACACTTGACGGAGTGAAATGATGTCCGGTGGGAGATGCTGTTCTTTTCAAAAGATTAGCTTGACCTTAACCAACACAATAATAATTGTAATAAGCCAAGAGTGAACTGAAGTTCTGTTATGATTTTGTTTTTTCTTAATAGAGAAAGATGAGCCATGGGATTAACTAGGTTACTAGTTTAAGACCCCGAGTAGAATACATGCAGCCTTAAAGAGCAAAAAAAAAAAAAACAGTATACAGTATCTATGTACATTAGCTTTCTCAGCAGCTTAGCCCAATAACTATGATGTGATATATGGTTTTCTTCCTATGACCGTGAGCTCCTTGACAGTATCTAGAAGGTTAAGTATGAAAGTGACAAAACAAAACATAGTTTGAGATGCCATAATAATCAAACAGAGGAATGATTACCATTATGTTATATGGTTAAAATTAAAAGGCAAAATATAAGACACATTTCAAAGTTGAGGAGACAACACGCCATATATTTCCCATGAAACTTGTTAAAATAACTCTTAATAATTGTATTAGATTAGGCAATTGTTAGAAATATTTGGTAAATGGTCAGAATTGTTACTCCCTTCTCACCAATTGGGCGCGCAAATTGGAGATTTTGACTTTTTATTACAATTAGAGGGTGTTTGGGATTGCGATAATCAATGTATGTTTTGCCAAACACCATAAAATGATTATCGCAATCCCAAACACCCTCTAATTGTAATAAAAAGTAAAAATCTCCAATTTGCGCGCCAAATTGGTACTAGGATTATGTTTTATCCTATACATGAAACTTTTTCGTCATAGGAACAGCACAACATTAAAAGGTTTAACCTTTTATTAATAAAAAAGGTAATCTTAGTATACGGTTTTAACCTTGTACTAAGATTATGTTTTATCTCAGTGAGGCCCGGATAATATCTCGGCTTCCCACTAACTTTTTATAAATCCTATAAAATTCTAATAAAGTGATGTTATAATCATTAAAAAAAAATAACAATAATAGATGTATGAAGAGCAAATGAATAAAAAAGAATAGCATACGCTGTTTATAGGTCTGTGGTGAAGAGCAAATAAAGTATCTTTGTTTGATCCGGGCCGCCCTGACTCTGTCTATCTGCGGTTGGATTAATTCCGGTTTGTTTTTCAGCAAATCCAACGCAAATTCTATTTTTCTTTTTGTCTCTGGGGACTTGCTACGCCCACGACGACGAGGCTTGCTGCTATTTTCCATTTTTTTTATTGATTCAATCAATCAATCGATTTAATAATTAATTAATCGATACAGAGAAACTTAGAATGAGGTAAATGGGTTTGGTAAAGTTTTCTTATAGAGACAAAGAGGCCAAAGGCTTGGAATGTAAATATGATTTAGGGTAGGTTTGGCACACGTCACTACAAGGAAAACCAAATCGAACCGACAAACCGAGCCGAACCAAACCGACTGAAACCGAACCGACCATTTTCGGTTCGGTTTTCGGTTTTGTATATTTATGTCGGTTTTGCTCGGTTCGGCTCGGTTCGGTTTCGGGTTAAAACCAAGAAAAATAAGCCTAAACTATCTATTCGGTTCGGTTTTTCTCAGTTCAGTTCGGTTGCGGTTTTGCTCGGTTCACTTCGGTTCGGTTTTCAGTTCGCGTTTTCCCCAAAGTCGGTTTTCGGTTCGGTTCGGTTTTGAATCGATGCTTAGCCCTAACTATAAGAGTGCTAGGTGTCCCACAGAAAAAAATACCCACTCACTCACAAAACAAAAAAAATTACCAATAACATTTTGTTGGTGGAATGGCTAAAAGTGGTGGTGTAGTATGGCTAGCCATTGGTACAATTTTGAGACAATGGCGGACGAATAACATAGTGTACCGAGCTCTCTTATGGTAGATTTGTTATGCATGTTTTCTCCGGGTCTTTGGGCAGGTACAGCGTCCTTTGTCCTTTTAAAGAGGCTCTTCGTTATGCTATAGAGTGTATTGTCATTGCTTCTGAACATGGATTTGGTAATTGACAGTGGAGGCTTGCCACCTTACCCTTTTCATTTGTGAGGCTTGGTGTCTACTCTGCACGTGGTGTTTTGAACTATGCATTTCTTCCGTTTAGACTCCAATCTGCTAGCTTGCAAACTAACCTACTCCAACATTCTAATATTGTAACTTATGGGTCTGCCTTTGATAATGTCTTGAGTGCTTTTAATGCGAAAATGAAAATTGATCTTTTGAGTAATCCAAGTGAGATTGTTCTCATGAAAAATCGACATATATATATATATATATATATATATATATACATATATATATATATATATACATATATATATATATATATATATATATTTCACACGTGTTACTCAAACGGTTGAATGTACTTTATCCATATTTACTCGTCACGTCGCTTTATGGATATATATATATATATTTCACACGTGTTACTCAAACGGTTGAATGTACTTTATCCATATTTACTCGTCACGTCGCTTTATGGAAGTCTCAAATGGAGGACCATACTTTTGAATGGCTTAGGGTGGTTCTGATCTCTGAGTTGGGACACACTATGAACGCTAAGACTTACCGGGGTGTGTGTGTTATGTTATCGATTAAGTGTTCCCTTATTCATTTAACAAGTGAGCAATTCTGATCCCTTTTAACTATGCATATCTGATCCCTTTTAACAAGTGAGCTAGCTTTCTTTGACATCCTACTCTATCAGATTTTTTAGTTCTCTGCATGCATTTGTATCATGACCATAATCTTGATGGAATTCACAATACTTAGAAGTATCTCTTGCTTTTGTCATCATTTTTTAGAGGCTTGACAAACGTTTTGCCCACCTTTTCTAATACAAGAATTTCCTTAGGACACTGTAAGATTATGCATGATCCCATGATTAGGCTCTGTTGATAGAAATAATGCCTAAAAACGTTATTAATATTTTTCAACCTCTCTACGTTTTGATAATCACAAAATGTAAAAACGATTAATGAAAAATTATTCATAAATAAGTAATTATTAGTAAATTTTAATCACTTAAAGGTATAATGCTTAATGCATTTCATGATCAAAGGAATTTTTATTCAATCTCACATTTTTTCTAAAAATGTCACAAACATTTTTATATATTATAAAAAACATTTTTAGAAATGTTTTATTCAAATAAATAATATGAATTCAAATTTTATACCAAAAAACGGCCAGAAATGTTCTAGAAAACACCTTCCTCAGAAAAGACAAAAAGGGAGCGTCTGAGGCTGGGCGGCCCCCTTAATTATTAAGGGGACCGACGCCCTATTTAAGGGGACCGCCCAGACAAATTGTCAGACCAGTTTACCTATAAATACCTGACTATTCCCCATTGATTTTCTCACCTTTTACACACACTTTCTTTCTGTTCTAAATTAGTTTATACTCTCCTTTCATTCCTTTAATCATTTAATCATAAAGCTTTATTTCCATGTGATCCAAGCTTATATCCTCAAGTGCAAGAGAATAATACTTCTTATCATCAAGTCAAGAAGTGTTATAGTATAGTTGATATAGTTGTGTTATATCTTGTAAATCATTTATATATATTGTGAAGGTGTGTATCGTTGTTGTGCACCTTAAGTAGATTTGGTGTGATCATTGTTAGTATAGTTAGATCGGGGTGATCTTAGCAAGTAGTGCTAGATTGGTGTGATTGTAGTAGTATCTTGGTGAAATGAAGTTGTGAAACGAAGATAAGTTGGGAAGTGTAGAGAAGTTGTGAAGTGAAGCCAAGTAGTGATTTGTTGTTAAGTAGTGTGGTTAGTTGTGATAGATTGGTTCTATCTAGGATTAGAACTCGACATTTCGCTTAGTGTC